>WSTV01000188.1:37668-50378 GCA_019632285.1 Tulasnella sp. 332
GCCGCTTTTCACTGCTCATCGCCATCACCCCTTCCAACCCTGCGCTCCTTCTCGCTCTCCAATTGGTTGTAGAGCAAGAACAAGGCCTTTTCGTTGGCCTCGGGGGTACCGACGATCGTGAACATGCGTTCGCCAGTCTCGTCATGTGGGGTCTTGGCGATGGAGATCTTGGAACCGGACAGACGACGGATCTCGGTAATCTTGGTGCCAGATTTGCCGATGATGCATCCGACCATGTCAGAAGGGATGCTGATGTTCTGGGTCCTAAGGTCACCGTTGTTGTTGTTATTGCTGTTGCTGCTGCTGTTATTATTATTGTTGGGGCGAGGAGAGGATTGAATGGCGAGAGCGTTCCCGTTCGTGCTCACGACGCTTCCACGTCGAGCATCAATGGGAGGCATGTCGGTACTGTCATTAGTTGATCGTCGTTCCCTTCCACCGAATCCGCTGCCACCGCCGCCGCGTCTCTGACTATCGCCCCGCGTGCTAGGGGGTGCACCTGCACTATGCTCTGGTGCAGGATGGTACAGGACCGTTCCCAGACCCCTCTCCCAGTCCTCCAGAAGACATCTTCCGATGTCCTCGACGGCCCTGGCGATGCCTTCCGCAGTGCCTTGGACGTCGACAATGCGTTCGGTGGATTGGGGGAGCATGTCCTTGGAGGCGATCATACGGACACCGCTAGCGTCTTGGATCTGCTTGATCTTGAGACCGGCGCGGCCGATGATGGTTCCCATAAGGTTGTGAGAGATGAGGAGACGGAGAGAGGTATGCGTCGGGTTCGCATTGTTGGGAAGCGTGGCGGGGGGTGAGGCGGGGGAGCTGGCGAGGAGTTGCGCGACGATGATTCCATAAGCCTATACATCATATTCGAATCACAAGGTTTAATGAGATGTCAAAGCAGAGCAAGTCAGCGAAGGGGAAGAGTTTCAAAATGACACAAGTTACTGCGGAGAGGACACGAAGGAAACGCACCTTGGCGACGCCTTCGACTGTGCCACTGACGCTGAGAACGCGTTCATGTACACCAGGTACGACCTTGGACACACCGGCTTTGACGCCAGTTTGCTCCCGAAGGTCAGCAACATTCTTTCCGCCTCTGCCGATGACGATTCCGGCCTCGCGGGTGCTCACGAGAGCACGGAGTGTGAGTCCTTCAGCATAGTTACCGGGCGCCTGGCCTGAAGGCGAACCACCTCGCGGAGACGCCTCGCCAGATTCTGTGGGTGGATTTAATAATAGATTTGAGGGGTTAGCGAGGCCCGTCGACTCATTGAGTGGATGGGCTAAATTGGTCCAGATTGAAATGAATACGCACTTGGAGGGGAGGGGGTCGGGGAGGAAGCCATGAGGGTCGGAGGAGGATGAGGAGAGAGCGGGTTGAGGAGGATGAGGAGAGGACGAGGGGGAGAGGACGAAGGGGACGATGAGGACGAGAGAGGGGGATGAGGGGAAGTCAATGGATGGGTTGCTGTTGCCGAAAAAGCTAGCTGACCAAAGAAGAAATTTGAAGGTTCGGGCGGAGCACGAAATTCCCCTTTCCCGGAGCAGCGCGACGTGTCTCTCACTCAGACACCAACACCCATACGAAACATGTATCCCTAAACCACGTAGGATGGTGTCAGGCGACCTGCCAGTCCCCCCTGTTAGCAATGATTTATCCCGCTGGCATATGCAGACAGAAGAGCGCTTCTGATCGCGGTTACGTTTATTTGACACCATTTAAGGGTGCAAGACCAGGAGACATCTGTTGATTTGTACATTTCAGTAGGCAGGCTGCTAAACACCTGATCTGATGTGTGAGGTATTCTGCAACGTAATGATCAAGAATGCGAAACCAAACTTGCTCAACAGGGCGAATGGAGCATCTGTTCGTCATTTGATGAGCGCAGAGCCCCGAACCGCCCTGCTTAGAAGCCAAGCGGTCATAGAACTGAAATACAATATAAGTGCCATTAGGCCCGCTGCTCATTTTTGTGACAAAGTAAATTCGATGTCTTCCATCCTCCCGGATTCCGCCCGGATGCAAACGCGCTTGGCAAAGGTCGCACGTTGTGTCACATAGTGAACTGAATGACCAGACGAAGAAGGACACTTCGTTAGACACGAAATAATGATAGCAATGAGCATTGGGGTACGAATTGTTTTACCAGGTTGTGAAGACAATGCCTCATGGTTCTTTGGACATCGTATAGAATGATTAAAAAACAATGCAATAGACTCTGTTGCACTACGATCATAAACAAAGCCGCCGGGGGATTACAAGTCGTTCGCAGAATTCGTAAACGTAGTCGTGAGCTTTTGTAGACGCTCGACATCTTGAGGGCGGACATAACGCTGCCACTGTCATTCTAGTGCTATATGGACAAGGCTCGTTGATTGACAAAAGAGCTACTGCCTAACCTCAGGTCTGCCCCTTAGAAGGTCTTCAAGTAATCTCCAACGTAACACGAGGCCAGCTCCTGTATCTGTTTCGCCTGCACGGCCAATCCTTCCCCAACAAGCTTCTGAGCAATCGCGAGCATTCGCGAGGCCAGCGAAGTCTCCAGGAATCGATGCTATTTAGTATATGATATCTTCTCAGCAACCGTTGTGGGTAGCTATAGGGTAAAACAATGCTAAGCTTGCCTGGAATGGCTTCCTGCCCTTGTCGTGCCAGATCGCGAAACGTCCGTCGCCGTTGGCATTCTTCTGGCCATACTGAACCCTATCGTTGATGACGAACTCATATTCATCTGCAGGAGAAGATCAGTGGGATGCATTTTGCTCAAGCGCATGAGGTCCAGATGTCACTCACCCGAGCCGCTCTTGGTAGCCTCTTTATCCAACTTTGCGATCGTATACCAATCTTCCTGGATGAACATCGGGACCTCCGCCCCATCTTGATGCACACGAAAGCAACATATCAGTCCCTTTCAATGATAACCTAAGGAAACAAGAATATCTCACCTTGACTCTTATTCTTCACGAGCAGAACGATATAGTTCCCCTCCTTGTTCACGAAGGTCTGTTGCCAATGAACGGTGACACGATGCTCGTTCTTGTACGCATCAGTAGGCGCAGGGATGACGATAATGTTTCCGTTGGCGAGCGTCATGATGGATTGAACAGCTCTGGTAGAGATTGTGAGTGATGATGAGTGTGGTGGGGAGCAAGTGAGAAGCCTGATTGAACGACCTTATACCTGGACGCAATACCGGGCGACGGTCATCGTGCCCTGAGCTTAATATCACTTGCCTACGCCAAGAGCCGCCACAGTGCGCTACCTGGACAATTGTTCGGGGCGCGTATTTTGACCGCCGCCACCTCTCTCATTCCCCTTTACTTCGAGTCCCTTTGTGCGTAGGTATAGGCGCTCACTCTTACAACACCGTACGGACATCGTGGCTTCAAGGATATTGCTATCGCCTGCCCACCTTGCAAGCCCCCCACAGCGCGCTATCCAGATAATTTCCGGGCGCTTTTTATGACCGCCGCCGCCGCCGTAGTCTTCTCTCGTTCCTCTTTGCCTCGGCTCCCTCTGTAAGCGGGATAGGCGTTCAATTCTATAATACCTTGCATCCGGTTCATGCCCCTCTCCTACTTCTCGCATGTACACTCTCAGTATAATACGTATTCTACGGACTTGAATACACTGTCTGATTACCGCCTTCCCCCTTCACCGCGGAACTTTGGCTTTTAACAGAGCATTTGGTTTCCGCTTAAGCACATGAACATGGGAATATGCCTCGTAGCCAAATGTGGGACACATATCGGCACCAATCATGCTGCGTTGCATTTGTTGTTCTTCATTCAGATGGCAGATCTCCTGCTAGACTTTCACACTCAGTCTTAAGGGCCTTGAAGGAAGAGTCGTGTGAGCAAGGGATAGATCCTAAAGCACACTTGGTTAAACTCATGGATCGAGATAAGACTCGATCTTATTAGAAATTGATAAGTTCAGGTTGCAACCAACCTGTCCGATGCTCGACGATAATATGAGTCAAAGCGCCTTATACCCTCAATCATAACTTTGATGCATTTCATACGCCAGCCGTGGCTAGAACTGCTTATTGTAAGTTGCCTATCATTGCCGCCGCCATCTGGTACACCTTTCTCGCTCTGAGGCTAGAATCATTCTCGAGCCCTGCGGCAAGCCATTCCATGCAGACCCGTACCAAATAATGCTCCAGAGGAATTAGACGGCACGCTCAACAGCGGCCTGTACGTGAAGTCATAGCTTCATGTCGATGAGTGCCCAATTGTATGGCCAGTAGACTACCAGAGTGAAGAGTCCAAGTTTGTCCTGAGCGCCTCGACCACCGTTGTCGATACTGTTGCCACTCCTTGCAAAGCAATAGTCCCGAATGAGTCTAACGCAATCGAAGACGGCGAGCATGCGATAATGTAACGGGCTGATGGAGTACGGCTGAGCTCGTCACCGCCATTGCTCAATGGTGGATCGCGCTAGCGTGGTTTTCCTGGCGATCGAGTGACGGATCACAACGAGAGTATGAAGAACGTGGTGGTCAAAGCGGAATCTGCAATTATATAGCAAAGCAACGTTAGCCTTTAGAATTAATCAAAATAGCAGTCATTACAGATCCGGACTGCCATCCAATCAATCTTCATGTGTCAAGACCCTTCTATACATCTACATCATACCTAATTGGTCATCTCTCGTGGAGAAAACTTTTCTATATCTGATAGAATCTTAAACCGTAGCAGTCTCAGGCCTTGCGCTTGTATTTCCAATGCCAGGTGGTTGCATTTTTAACTATCCCTCATAAGCTGAAGAGTCGAACATCCCGTTAAAGGCCCGATAGAGTGGCAATCGTATGTCTGTGAGGACGTCGCATCAGTCCCCCTAGTACATAATGCCGATGAAGTCTACCGCGGCTGGCTCCGGCGAGAAACCGACGTGCCTAAAAACGCAACCAGGACGAATTTAGTTCAACTACGATATCTAGATTTGTCTCAAGCTTTCTTCCTCAACCATCATCTCCCACTAGCTTCCTTCAAAAGTGCTACAAACGCATTGCCAAAGGCCTGCGCATCGCCAGGGAACCTTGCGCTCACGTAGTAGTGAGTCGCATCCTCCACGGTGAACGGACTAACGTTCAAGATACCACCACTTTTGTATTGTGACGGAGACGACAGCAAGCTTTTTACCTGTGGAGAAGAGTGTTCTTTAGCTGCGACAAGTCAATATCGAGAAGCATGATGTGAAGGTACCTCATCAGCCGTGTATGCAGGATAAGTTCGATAGTAGTCGCCTAAGACTGCAGCCGTCGAGAAGTATGCGAATCTAGGAGTTGAATGGGTAGAATAGCGCTTCAGTGGCGCTGGTATAATTTCATCCTGGGAAAACCGACCTCTCCATATGGACGGGCAGCGTTGTGGTTGTCGCTTCCCACAGCACACTCTTTCCTTCCGCTCCTTTGGCTCTTGCAAGCGCTAAGACGCCGTGGCAGATGGCTGCCATCACTTTGGGGTTCTGGGAACCTTTTTTAGTAAGCGGGAAGAATGAAGCCAGGTGGACTTGCAGGGATTTCGATTCTAGGTATTGACGCATCGGCTTATCATGCCCACCAGGCAGGAGAACGCCGGCGTATCCGCCGAGTGAGAATGCCGGCGAAGACCACGAGAGCGGATGTTTCCACGAAGGCTTTGTTGTCAAATCATTGTACAGCGCTTTGGCAGAAGCGGAGGCACCCTGTAGTTGATCGCGTGATGAACGCCACGCGCAAACGTTGTCAGTGAAAAAATATTGGAGGTCGCACCATGACTGCTCCAACGGCGCCGTTAATCATGCGAGGGTCACAGTGCGACTCGAGTCCTGTTTCAGTTGCAAAGTCCACCGTAATATTATTGGCGACCAGAATGCTCCAGGGTACAGCAATCTCGGTGGGATCGTTTCCAAGATCCGCAAGGAAGACTAGTACTCGTATAGAATCCATCAACGTATTCGAGTAGAAGTGATCGAGTATAGTGGGGACCAGATCGGACGACTCAGGAGTTGGTGAAGATGAAGTGAGGTGTTTCGTAAGCGTGTAGAAGACCGGACATTTGTCTATTTGTCGATCCGCGACGCGTTACAATATTGACCACCTCTTAACTGAAATCATGGCCGACCTATCCTCCTTATTGGCCGAATCTCGTCGCCTTACCGCTCACATCTCCAGGCCAGACCTTCCCAGCGTGAACCTAGGCTTAAACCAGATCGAACAGCAGTCAAGGAGGCTCTTGCCCACCCAACAACCCGGCACCTCCGACTCTGCTAAGGCGTAAGTTCAAGCAAGCCCTGCTCACAAGATATATTGGATACTCATTATCTATCAACTCCGTGATATAGGTCATACCTACTTGCCCAAGCCCAGATCGACACCTCTGCCCTTGGTTCCCAAATCGCCAATCTCAACACTCAAACAACCTTCGCGCCACTCCAACCTATTCACGACACCGACGTAGCCGGCTATCTTCGTCATGCTCATGAACAGTCGCTTATTACCTCAATTGAGGAAGGCAGGAGGGAGACGGAGGCTGAATTTTATCGTGTCCTGGAGCAGAGGATGCAACGTGACTGGGAGAACAGAAAGAAGAGGATATTCGAGGAATTGGGCGTCAAGACGGGGGTTGAGTCGGCTGGTGACCGGTCAATGGGTCTTGGTGGTGCCGCGAATGTCTTTGGGCGATCGAGGATTGGCACCTCGCGAAGTACGAAAGGACTTGGAACCAACATAGTGAGTGGTTCACTCTTTGTTTCTCTAAGCCTCTTAAACGTCCTCTGACAAGCTGAGAATCCTATGACTTTTTCTAGCCTTTGGCTCAAACTGGGTCGGGGATGGGAATGCACGGCCCGATGATGGTGTACGACAGAGTGATTAAAGGGTTGAATTCAGCGCGACTCGCGAACACTGCTTTCCCGTTAATCATACGGCTCAAGGAGGCGGCAGGAACTCAGGATATCGGCTCTTCGTCCAACAAGGTCCGTACGACACGGACTGATGGAGTAGGGGGTTGCATTAACCTTATACACTGGGCACCTAGTTCGTTGAGCTGCTCACTGTCCTTCAACATGTCACGGGCGAAGAACAGCCTTTGCCGCTCACTCATGCTCAAGCACATCTCCTCAACAATACTCCTATGTTAGAAAGGTATACATGCTGGATAATCCTAGCAAACGAAGCCAAGCTCACTAACTTCAATTGCAGATCATTCGTCAGTTCATATCTTGGGGATCAAAACTCTACGCAGGCGCGGGACTTGCGCGAAAGGGTTGTTTCGGGTGCGAGGCAGGCTTTGGAGGACCAGTGCGTGCCATTTAAGGAAGAAATGATGCCGTCACTCTTTTGCTGATGAGGCTGGGCTCGCAGATACTGGACGCATATTGAAAACACCATCTCAAGCAAAATTGTGGAGGCAGCGATAGGCGGTGACCCAGGTTTGGCGAACCGAGTTCGTGGTTTCTTGTCCGTCCAATTCTATAAGAATGGCAGGTGGGAGGAACGGCTTGAGGTGAAAGGTTTCTTACCGCACCTTGATTTCTTGTCTTTGCTGATAATGCTGGTCGTCTGTTCAGTTGATCGCTTCCAAGCCACTGTGGGCCCAAATGTTCTATCTCATACGCACGGGGAATTTAAAAGAGGCGTTGGACGTCGCTATATCATGCGAGAAACAGCTCAACGCCCGCGAACCGAACTTCGTGACGGCATTGCGTGCATGGGTGGAGTCAAGTGATAGGCGGTAGGCAGTCTTCTTTTGATATCCAATCACTGCGCCTGACAAATGCCCCAAAATGATACAGGCTTCCCCGACATATCCGAGAACGACTTTTCACATCATACAACTCCCATATAGCATATGGTCCGAACATCGATCCGTTTAAGCAGGCTCTGTTCAAGATCATAGGAAAGATCGAGCCACACAAGAGGGCGGTCCCACTCGTCACGGTCACAACGGAGGATTGGATCTGGTTCCAGCTGGCCATGGTAGGTTCTGCAAATCACCGCCACATCTCCCGGTCATGTCTAACATTGGCATAGGTCGACGAGCAAGAAGGGACGGGATTGCGCGAGCTCGGAGAGATGCTCGAGGGCTATGGTGAACGGCACTTCAGCGGTGGACCCAGCGACGCTATTTCGCCGGCGTCTTCTACAAATCTACCACCTTCAATGTTGGGGGTTAGTGGGGGCTCAGCTGGATCTACGAGTAAGCTGGCCTGGGCGAAAATGCTTATCATTTGTGGGCTATTCGAAAAGGTACATACCAGACTTGGACTCTGGTGCGACTTTTCTGACAAGGGTCTCGTCTCTTAGGCTGTGGCGACGATGTACGAGCATCCCAGTCTTCAAGTCGAAGCCGTGCACCTTGCGATCTGCCTGTCGTATTACGGCCTCTTGCGTGTGCCTGCCCGAGAAGAGTCATCAGACGTAGACATTTGTAGGAACAAGACCCCAGCATTAATAATGCTCAATCGTGCTGACTTGTCTCATCAGTGATAAACATCCCAGGGCGGCTTGCCTGCTTAAATTTCGCCCTTCTCATCAACCGATACATCCGACAATTCCAAAAGTCTGACTCTGACGAGGCTCTCCAGTACGCGTACTGCGTTGCCCTGGGTGCAGATCGAATCTCTGCCATGGTATCACAGGAGCAGAGGGTGATAGCCAGGGACCAGTTGGACTTAGCTCGGGAGATTGTGATACGGACAATAGCCGAAAGCGATGGCAAATGGCCCACTCTGATTGGCGGCATGCGGGAGGACAGTACAAGATATGTGAGCAGGATTATCTCTTATTTAGGGCTTCTGGTGGGCACTGACTAAGTATTGACCTTGCAGGGAGGAAGTCTTGATCTCAGTTTGCCTCTGCTCCATTTACATTCGGTCAATGAGTACTACGAGGTCATCCTCAAGCAGGCCGCGGATGTGTGTGAATCCTCACGAAAGCGGATCGACGCCATCAATTTGTATAACCTTGCTGGGGACAGGGAGACAGCCATGTCGTGTCTAGCCCGGATGCTTGGCGAGCTGCTTTCGGAACCTGGAGGGGGTGGGGCCGAGGGGAAAGAGCTTGAAAAGTTGGCCAGGGATATAATCCGCTCACAGTCCGCTCGGGGAGAGAGAGCCAAGGATACGCAGAATGTGATCAAGCTGCTGGAGATTCGGCAGGCCATGGAGAAGCAGGAGGCTGGTGATCTTGAGGGGGCACTCGAGGTCAGTGACATCGATCTTCGCTGTGTGTCATGTGTCGTGTATACTAACTTTGCGTGTTCCAGGCGATTGAGAAGTCAAATCTTATCCCACTTGACGGAGATGTGCAGACCACTAGTCGAAAGATGGAGGAGTTCCGGGCGATGGACCCGTCTATCACAAGGAATCTGGGCGAGATTCTGCTCCTAACAATGAACGTCTTACAAGGCCTCCATGCACGGACAAAGACCCTCACCTATGCAGACGCCGATAGGCATATGGTGAGCCTGTGTATCAGCATGCTCGTTTCCTCAAATCCCGAGTCGCTCATACACCTCTTCTCTCTTCTCTCTCCTCTTTTAGCGCCTGACGAGAATCAGGAAAAAGGCGATGGCAGTGATGACATTTGTAGGGTTGCAGAAGTACAGTCTTGCCTCAGACGTGTTGAACCAGCTGATGCGGATTGAGGTCGCCATTTCAAATTAAAACTCCCTTGGTGTTGGCTTCGTTCATGTGTATTATCAGCAAAGCTTGACAAATCTGCACACAGATAGAACTGATTACGTATAGCGTGAGACCTGCCGCCTCATCATTCCCAGTTGTATTGTCCACACTCCACACTGTCTTCTGGGCTCCCTGAACCCATGGCGTGTCACGGTTTCTTTCCCCGACGATCTGCCTGAAGCTTGACGCCTTGAGATGATCCAGTCTGTCACTGCATCCATCACCCCTTTTCTGTCTCGCTTCATATTCGCAAATCTGAGATCCGCAGCTTGAGCCTGTGGACCTCGCGCCATCTCCGGATCCATGAGCAAACGAAGAATCTTCAATGCCTGTGTTGTCGCGATGGGTCCCTACATGATTCGCATGTCGAAAAGAAGAGCAGCAACGGGTTTAATCTTCGCCTCATCCATCAGCCTGCACGTTGCTACCTCTACCGTACAGTCTTTCCCTTGCTACTACCTTTCATGTCTGAATGCGTAGAAGGAGATGCATTTCCTAGCACCCTCAAGCGCTCACTCCCATCGCTGGGAACAGGCTCAGATCCCAGCAGTTACTGATGACATGGTCACCCTCAGGTTCTCATAAAATAGTGTTCTACAACACGATAATTTCGTCGGCTGAAGATGACCATACGATCATGTACAAGGTCTTACCTCCGCAAAAATATACAAACCCGGTCACGACAATACATCGTCTGGACCCTTCTTCGTTGGCAAGATCGAATGGAAGGTGAATTTGACGTGCACAAGGGCTCGTCTCGAGGATCCAATTTCCAAATGGATGCTAGTGACCGTCTGGATAGTCAATCCAAAAGGCTGGTTGTCAAAATGAGAAAGATGCCGGACTCAACGAAATCACTGCCTCTCATGTTGCTTAATGACAGGGAGAGGTCGTTTGTCTGTCTAAATGGAGTGAAATACCGGTGGAACAGAAGGTGGATGAAGTATTGTGCAAGCCCTAATCGAAGACAGTGATCTTGCAAACCATTTCGCATCCCTCATTTGATAATGGACGAAGAAGGCAATATCGAATTCCTTGCAAATTTTCGGGAACCAAAGCGTAACGCCTTCCTAAGGCTCATCGTGGGGCCTACTCTGAAGACATGTCTGGAGGTTCTCCCAAACTTGGACTGCATAATTGGTGGGTGTTTCGTGTACTTGACACGTTACCAGTAACCAGTGGTAACGTCAACACTGCTGGATCAATATCTCTCCAGTAAGCCGGTCTATTATAGAGAAGAGAGAAAGAGGTGGCAACGGCGGCTGAAGCCGCGAGACTCATCCCTCTCAGTCAATGCCGTTGCCGTACTATATGGTTTGTTTCGTCAGCAAAAGAAAGTGTACAGGTGATAATACCCCAGCTCTGCATGATATACATAATGTCTATAATTGAGGCTCCTCGCTTTTCCTATCCCACGAGGCGAAATGCGGGGAACGTGTCTAATCTCCGGAGTGACTCATCTATATGGGTAGCCAAGCACACTGTTGCTATCACGCTGGTTTTTCGCCATCATTTCTCATGTCCAAAAGAGTAGAAGAAGAGGCTTCCACCGAAACCCTGAGGCGCTCACTGTCTTCGCCGGGGACAGGCTCAGATGCCAGTGGGCATGATGGCATGATCAAACTCAGGTTCTCACAGAATAGCGTCTTCAACACCATCATATCGTCCGCTGAGGATGATCATGCTATCATGTACGAGGTCTTGACTCCGCAAAAGTATACGAATAGAGTCACGACAATATACCGTTTGGACTCCGCTTCAGGCGGAAAGATATTCGTGGGTGAGATCGAATGGAAGGCGATTCCTTCGCGCATGATGGTTCGTCTGGGGGAGCCAACCTCCGAATCGATTCTAGTGAGCGATTGGATAGTGAATCCAAAAGGCTGGACGTCAAGGTGAGAAAGATGCCACATCATTCAGAGCAAGCTCCACCTCTCATGCAGCTCGATTATAGGGAAAGGACGCTTACCTGCTTGAATGGGGCAAAGTATCGGTGGCGTAGAAAACCCAAGAAATTTCATGTAAGGTCATAGCCTAAAGACCCATATCTTCAATCTATCTTATATCTCACAGATGACGGTGGATGACGACGGGGATAATGAATCTCTTGCCATTTTTCGAGAGGCAAAGCGTAACGCCCTCCTGAAGATCATCGAGCCGGCTACTCTGAGAGTATACCCGGATGTTCTCCCGGATCTGGACCGCATAGTCGGTGGGTCTTCGCTCTACGAGACCTATAGCTAAGTGTAGCCCAACGCTGACATATCTATAAATCTCCAGTGAGCTTATTGATCATGGAAAAGAGAGAAAGAGATGGTGGCGGCTGAGCTACGAGATTCTTGTCTGATTGCAAGTGTCGTCGTTGTGCTTTATGGTCTTGTCTCATTAGCAAAAGTATGAATTGATACTTATACACCGGTGTACCCCAAAAAATGTATAAGGTGCGTCAAGCCCGTGATCGAGGGTATAGGGCGGTTTGACTTATACACGGTTGAGTTCCGTACAGATTTTTTGTAGGCCTGAAATCTCAATTTCCAGTACGAATGACGGCAAACGGTCTCATCTCATTGAGGTGTCCATGACCAAGTCTGCTTCAACTTCAAGATGTCTCTTGTTCGCACGGCATCTTTTTCGATGCACCCTGGACTCAATGTGAGAAGTCACAATTGAGTTACGCTTTGGGCCGGGTTGGACTTCAGTCTGCCCAGTTCCAAACGTATGAGGATAATGCTTCACGATCTCCCGAGACGTTGTATGCGATGATTTCAGAAAGAAAGAAAAAACAATAGACTCAGCTGCAATATGATGATAACAGGCATAGTCATCGCTGGCCATAATGCCGTAAGACTTGTAAACATGGTCGCTCCCTAGGTTGTGGTAGAGGAAGCACGCTCAAGATCTTGAAGGCGGCTGTGTGCTGTTACTGCCATTCCAGTGCCATATGGCCAAGACTCGCTCATTGATTGACATAGGGCTACTGTCCAGTCTCAAGGTTCTCCCTCAGAAAGTCTTCAAGTAATCTCCAATGTAACCC
>WSTV01000189.1:0-50099 GCA_019632285.1 Tulasnella sp. 332
TTATGGGCTCATTGCGCATGTACACTATCAATTACGTGGGACACCACTTCATTACTGAGACAAACCGGAACTTCTGCTCAGAGCCACTAACAAGCTTCCTTTATTTGCTTCTTTCTCCCCCATTATCCTACACCACTGTCCCTAATATCAACTATGTACGTGTACACCATATTCCTTGGAACACTATGCGCTTCACTAGCGCTAGCCGCCCCTCTTCATATCCCCGGCTTCGGCGCCATTCACCTTCCAGGATTTAGCACCAAAATGAGCGTCGAGCTCGCCAATTCCGTCCACGATATCGTTTTCTCCGACAGAACCAGCACCGTAGACCTAGCCATCTTGGAAAAGGCTGCGAAGGCGGACGTGGGGCTCCCTAAGACACACGTCAACTTCCAACCCTTCACAGACGTCAAACTTGTGGCGAAAAAGCAGCTTGCTTTAGTTAGAGTACGCCTCTTTGATTTCTTGAGGGAGTTTCTCATACGGTGGGTCTGATGATCAGCAACTATCCGACGTAGGAAAAACTCCAATTGGCCGTCAAGAACGAGAAAACTAACCCATTGGAAGCCGAAAAAGCTAAGATCGACCTTAAAGCCATGGACGAGGCAGCTGGGAAGACCAACTGGAAGAAGGTTGCTGCTTTTGCTGCAGTCGGTGGCGGTGCAGGCTACGTTGGTGCAAAGATTGGATCGCAACACCAGTGAGTTGGCTTCATAGCTGCTTACTTTCAACCTCGTTTTCCATTGCATTACTGAATGCCGGATGATTGCCTTTTGGTTATAGACATGATGACTCTAGCAACATTGGCAACTCTACCGATGTGACTGCTTCTCCCACGACAAGTGACGCTCTGAAAGCGCCGTGAGTGGCCACCAGATCATAGCTCCTTCCAAATTATAGTTAAGCGCTGATTCCAACTTCAGCGTTAGGAGGTCTCTCACGGACTTAGATTGAGTGGATGAAAAGCACGGGGACTCGGCAGCTTCCTAGGCTCAACTTTTACTTCACTTCTACGACTCCTCCACCTAGCGGACGCTTATGCTATAGTTCCAACTCTTAATCTGATTTCTTGATATCCATCCCTTGCACTCAGACAGGCTTAGTTCTAGACATAACCCTCGATCGAACCATGAACAAGAGTTATTTCGTGCGTTCGGAGTGCCTTTATTACTCATTTCATGGTATATAGAAAGCGAGCCAATAGTCGAATCAAGCCATATGGATAGAAAATACTCCGCTCTAACCACCGTGCCCGTTGTGTTCGTCATTCCTAATCAGCTGCATACACCTCCGCCCTGAAAACGTTATAGAGCTTTTCGCTCAATGCAGGGCCTATCTTCTTCCTTCCACTCACATCTGCCGTCACCCTAGTAAGTAAATGTTTGGCTAACGGCGCCTTGCTCTTCTTCTGTCTTCCCTTTCCCTTCCCTTGCTCCGCCTCCTCTCTCTCTCTCTCCTCCTCTTCCACCAACTCAGCTTCCCGGAATGCGTCCCACAAGGCCTTTGGTGTGTCGTAAATTTCCAACATCTTCGCGACCTTCTCCGCACTAAAGCCAGTGACGCATAGTAACATCCGTGCCCAACAGTTCTTCAGAGTCTCCTGACCTGACTTATCGTTGAGTGCTCGGAAGGTATCGTATGTTGTGTGATAGATCCGCTCTGGTTGCGTTTCGCGGAGGTATGCTTGGAGTGCGGTGTAAGAATGTCGCCGGATCTGAGCGTCAGGTATGATAAATAGATCTCGATCCTAGATTGCGTCCAGTTAGCGAGACCGTATGATTTCAAGGGCTGCACAACGAAAAACTCACCCTGTGCATCCTCACAATCGTCTGGTGCATTACTGTCAGATACTCGATTGTTTCTTTAAAATTCTTCGTTTCCTTAACCAAGAATCCGTCCACGACCTGCGTTGAAGACAGAGCGGTATCGATCTGTTGATTCCACTTCTCTCGCTTCTCTTTCGTGTTGTGGTGCTCAATCAGGTAATATACTCGACCAATCCCAGTCTGTTTCAAGCGGAACTACGGTCGGCCGCATAATCATGACTAGTTAGCTAAGGACTGAACATGTCCACGAGTGTGCACCAACGATCGGAAACGTACTTTCTGTTCATGAAACCTCCCATCCATGACGCTCGATATCAAGTCATCTAACCGCTTTCTCTCCAAAACGAAATCCAAGACGCACTCCTGCGGTCCCCCAGTAGCATCCGCGTACTTCTTCGTTGCAACCCATGTCACGTCCCCAATTACCAAAGGCCTTTGTTCTACGGAGATGCCCTTGTTTTCCAGCGCTTGCCAAAAGGCGTCTCGAGTCGCCTTGTTTTTACTTGACTGGACCTCTCGGTTATCGATGATGAGTTTGATATCGTACGTTCCAGCCCTCAGGACGTGTGGATCAAAAGGTTGCTGATAGCCCTCCTGGGCCTTGCGATCGGTCTTGTAGACAGAGATTCTTTCAAGTTCAGCTCTCCCACCTCCTTCGTCGTCGGAATTTGAGAGATTGACAGGAGACGACCGCCCGTTAAATCGCTGCTGAGGATCTTCGAGGTCGTTGGCAAGGTCATCTATTGCGTGTGGAGGCGGCTGATGATTCGATACTCGAGGGCGACGTGCTTTATCCTTCGCGGCAATGACGTTTATTTGTGGTTGTGTGGCATTCGGGCCAACCGGGGCTCGAGCCGGGGGCATCTCCATGACAGGAGCCACAGGTGCCGAGGCAGTCCTCGAAAGAACAGAAGGTGGCTGTGGCAGCGCTGGAGACGGCGACCGCGTATCATAAACATGCAGCCCAGATTCGGTGGCCACGGTGGGAAGCCCAGCCAATCTCCTCAGAGCGGCCTGTGCCATACGGTCCCTCCGAATCTGGGCGTCGGACTTTCCCGCCTCTGTTATGACGTCATCTCTCGAGAGAAAAGATTCGCTGGTCGAACCCGGTATTGAGGCCGCGGGTATTCGCCCCAAGTGTCGAAGATTCGTTCCATTCAAAGCATCCAGGACATGTCGAGAAGCCTGACGCGACGGATTAATTGAGCCTACGGTCCTTTTTTCGGCCTGTGCAAGAGAGGCTTGTAGAGCCGCATTAGCGGCTCCACCGGCTGTACTCTCACGTGAAATGGGGGCTGCTTTCTTAGCCCCGGATGCAACCGGTGGTGGTCGTTCGAAGCCAGGACAGTCGGTAATCATCTCGGCTTGTGCTTGGTCAAGGAAGCCGTAATACGTATCGCTCGTCCCTTCACGCTGTTGTTTGATATTTTGTGTGGCCCACGGATGATGGCTCTGACTCCGGAGATATTCAATCTTCCAGCGGACGTGCTCCAAATCGATAAACGCGTCGTTACACTTACGCACGTGCCTATTTTGGTCGTCTAAGTGACGTGCCAAGCGGTCATTGAGAACGTATAATTGGATCGTATGACGTTCAGATCTTCTCACCGAGATACCAGAATTCAAACCCAGAGAGGCCTTGCAAACCTGGAGATGCCGGGCCTTGTGCACCTGGTGCTGCTGCTGCCGTGTAATGATGCTGTTGGTGAGGAACCGGCGCTGCTGGTCTCTCTGGATGCACCAAACTGGTACCAGGTATAGGCACTCCATAATGGGCCCATAAGGCCGCATCAGGATGTTCGTTGTAGTCGATTGCAGCTTCCCCTGTGGCACGACGTTTCGCGGCCGGGCGCTGCGAACCGCCAGCAATGGCATCCATTGCGGCGGAGAAGTCTTCTGCGCCATCGTCCGAATCATCTTGACGAGAACGTTTGGAAGCTCGAGAGGATTTCTTCTTCGCTTTGGGACGGGATTGGGTTGGGTTTGCGCTTGTGCTAGCGGATGATTTCTTCTTTGATGGAGCACGACCACTGGGGCCTGCTGTCATGAAAAGGCAAGTTGAGCGATGGTGATTGAGGTTGGTGCAGCAGGGAGGGCTTGCCAGGATGATCCTCATCATCTTCCTCTGCACCGTCTCGGAAATTTCCCGCAAAATCTGTCCCTGGGTACAGCGTGTCCCACCTTTTTTGAAGCTTGTTAATTGTCATGACCCCAAAGTAGCTTACGTTTGCGAGTGTGCGAACGTCGGCTATAACAAATGCCTGACTCTTGAGCTCTCTATCAGAATACAGAGTTTTTTGAGATGCCTGGTCAATTTGCGAGAGATATTGTGGAAAGGGGGGGGGGGGCAAAGAAGGACCAACCTGCAAGCCCTATTCCAGTTGTTGCGCTGATTGTTGGTCGTACTCTCGTCACGTAAAGTCTCTGCGACTTGAAGCAGTCGCGTGTTAGGGCAACTTCCCGCCATTCATGTATTCTTGAGGACTTAGTGAGTGGATACGACTATAGCCCTGCGGCGGTTGCGCGTTGTTTCAAACACAACTAGAAATGAGGATTGAGAGGAAGTGCGAGGCTGAAGGGCGTGGTAAAACGCGCTCCAGTCCAGATCGGTATCCTGGGCCGCGCCCTTCCCTTGCCTCAGCTGTTCGCCATCCAGAACCGACGCATATAACTTATTCATATTTCGTGGCGATTCTATCTGATTCATGCTTAGCGCTTCAGCCTCATTCAAGTCCATCACTCGCGAGAATGGAGCAGAAGTCAACAAACTCACCGATTCCGACGACGGCGACAGTGGGATCCAAGTCTTACCAACACCAAAGGCAAAGAGGCTCGGGCAAACTGGTGGCTTCGAAGCTCCTGTGTTTGCCTGTCTGGATGACGAACAAGATGGAGGAAATACAGAGCTTGAAGATAGCGATGGGGACTCACTACCTGACCCGGCAAATGCGTCGCAAGCCATTTTGAACCACAACCGACATAAGGTGCGCAATCCCCCTTCCCGCTCTGCACAACCCAAATAAAGCTAAATGGATTTATCTCGATTCTCTCCCCACAGTCCGTATCTTGCGCTGCTTCTCCACTGTCGACACCGCACGTAAGACGTTCAGCGTCCACCACATCCGTCTCCATTCCTTGTGTAAAACGCAAGTCGACACGTGACATTTCCCACTTTGATGATGGAGACGACGCCCATTCCTCACTCAAGAAGAAACGGGCGAAGAAAGACCCCGTGCAAGCGAGGCTCGAGAAGGTCAGGGGTTGATCGATTAGCCACCTTATCCCAAATCTCACTATCCCTCTCAAATAACAGGAGGCAAAAGCTCGATCTAAACAAGCCTCTGCAGAGGAGAAGAAACGTAACAAAGCGGAAGCTGTGCAGAGGAAGAAGCTTGAAAAGGCGGAGGAAAAGGTGCGTTGAAGGGCCCAGCTCAGTTTGAAGATTCTCACTCATACTCAACACTCATCGAAGGAGCGCAAAGATGCAGAGAGAGCGAAGGAGAAGGAGTCCAAAGTACTGAACAAGCTCGTTAGCAGCAGAAATGATACACTCAAGGACATGACAATCGAATTTACCCCGGCACTCCTCCAGAACCCTTCGCCACTGTTAAACGCCATCCCGAAGATCAGGGCGCGTATCCTTGAGGAGAATAAAGAAGCCAACGCGACGATCTCATCGCCCATCACAACATTCCATCCCGAACCTCCTTTGGCCAACATACTAAACCTTGTACGGTGGAAGAGGAGAATTGTTTCCAAGTACGACGACAACGAGAAGGAATGGAAACCAGTAGAAGAAGCTTACGACCGCATCGAAGGTTCTTGGCTCCTTTACTGGACACTCAAGGACCTCGCAAGTCAAGTTCAGAATCCAGGCACCGAGCAGATATCAAAGAGTCTGGCGGCATTGCGAGCGCATCTTGGATCCAGGTATCAACTCTTTCTGCTGATCGACCATTCAGGAAACCAGTGGTCGAAGCTATCGCAGGACGTCCGGAACCAAGTGGAAGCGCATTTAGTGACGTTGCAGGTTGAACACAACTGTTTTGTGATCAGGGCACAGGACTCTGAGGATCTCGTCAGAAGGTTCTTTGACCTGACTGCAGATCTTGGGTTCAAGCCTCATAAGTGAGTGTGATGGAGCTGACCTGATAGGGAGTATGTGAAAGCTAATGACTACGAGAACGTAGATTGATCGAACGCTCACATCTCGCATTCTGCTCCAAAATCAAGAAGAGCGATGCGATCGGCATCAACGGGTCAGCCAAGATCTACCACCGCATGCTACAACAAATCTATCGCGTCACGGACCCAATTGCCGACAACATTACAAAGGATACATGTCCGACGTTGCGGTCGCTGCTTGAGGCCTACGAGCAACCTCAAATGACGGCGAGGCGGCGCGACAATTTGCTCGTTGGAGTCGAGGTAAGGATGACATTCCATCCTTGATGTAATATTCACTCTGCTTATATGGTGCTCGAATGGTAGATGGGGAACAATAGAAAGGTCGGAAGCGCCATCTCGTCTCGAATTGCCGCCGTCTTCACGGGAGAGGACTCGCTCTCGCTTGTCGGGAAATAGGAGGTCTAGTCTTTTTCATACCCTTTCCGAATCTTAGATCATATAAATAGCTTTTCCCTGCAGATGAGAGCTGCCCGAAAGTGGTTCAATATCTATCTTTATGTAAGGCAGGCTATTTACCAGTGTTACGAGTTCCGCGGTTATCGTCGTTTAGGAATTATAGGTCTTTGATAATGGTCACACATCTAGCAGATGGGCTTTTCAACCTCTTCATACAATTCGTCATGATGCAGAGAGGTCATAGGGATGTAAAGGTCATAGTGAACATGGTTGTGATCACCATGAACTTACAGCGCGACCTTTAAACACAAGCCTAATGCAGAAAAAATGTTCCAGAGAGATTTTATCTCATGCAGATATGTAGGCTATGAGTGTGAAGATTACAATCGCTGTATTACCTGGGCCTGAGAGGTTCCGCCAATAACACAGCTGGCGTTTGTTCACTCAGGTAATTTGTTCTATAAAGAAAGCGAAAAGTAGATGTTCGGTTTCACGTCCTCGATATATGCCTTGGCATATCGGGCTTCGCTCGCTCGAGGGATAAGTATAACACGAGCCATATTGAAGAATCAAAAGTATTAGTCACTGTGATGCATATGTCCTGATAAAGATGTCGTGAAGATGGTAGGTATGTTTGGAGACATCATTGATTCATAGCCCTCGGGGTTCTCGCCGCTGCTTGTGGTTGACGACAAGAGCATCACTCCGCGTCCGCGCCGTCTGCATCAGATTATATTGTACAGAATGCTTGCGTCTCGATAAGAGCCATGCCCCTTCCCACCAGTTAGTGTACTCCTGGACAGCACAGTCCTGTATGTCATGAAAAGTGATACACAGCCTTGTCCGACGCCACAGCACGCTCAAGTGGCACCGCATCGGCAATCTCGGGGCATTGCAATCTGGACCGGGCGCTACGATCCCACCCCGACAGCCTATATTGCCTACAGCGCCTCTTTCCTTTCCACAGGTCTCATCTCTCCCCACCTTCACCGCCGCGAAGACCATCAGTCAATTGCTTATATAGTTCGGGCTATCGCTCGGAAGGCATATCCACATACCCCTCCTCGATACCCTTGACCTTCCCGACAATGATTCCCGCTATCTTCACGCTTGCCACTTTGGCCCTTGCGCCTATGGCAAACGCCATCACGATCTATACGTCTCTACCAGGTCAGTCGAGCCGATACAGTTTTTATCTCGCTGTATTTGACATTCTAACCTTGCCCGAATAGGTTCCATACCCACTCAATTCCTCGCAGCAGATGGCCTGCCAGCATACGATACCGTATCGGTGAGTCCAGATTCTCATACTCTGGCGAATAATGAGCGAACGCTGACGATTCTTCGCAGCAAACGCCACCACCACCTCCAACACCGGCGGCAGTGCCGGGAGGTGGCTTGTCCCTCGCGCTCCCAACTGGCGCCGTTCAAGGACTCTCAAAAGCTCAGCGGACAGACTTTGTTGGTATCTCGATCGAGCTGAGTATATCCGATAACATCAGTGAGTCGCTGCCGATAACTGTTGGCGTTTCGTACATCAATACTGATATCATTGCCAGTCGGCCGCAATGGCACATTCGTAAACCCCATCTTCCTTAATCACATGCAAAATCTCCGAGCGCGGTCTGGCATGATCTCCGTTAGGATGGGCGGGAACTCACAGGAGAAGGCAACGCTCGTCCCGGCCATTTCGCCACCTCTCGCCGGAGCTACCATCAACAAGACCACAGATCCGATCGCCCTAGCGCACGGCTCCACGACCCCTCTGCTCACATTCAGCGAGGATCTCTTCTACGCCATGAGCAACATCTCCAGCCTCGTGAACGTTGGGTGGTATTTCGGATTGCCCTTCCTGAACCCATCCCAGATTCAAAACGTCGCCGACTCGGCCACAACGATCTTGGGCCAGA
The DNA here is from genome assembly GCA_019632285.1 of Tulasnella sp. 332. Classification (NCBI taxonomy): domain Eukaryota; kingdom Fungi; phylum Basidiomycota; class Agaricomycetes; order Cantharellales; family Tulasnellaceae; genus Tulasnella; species Tulasnella sp. 332. The sequence continues at coordinate 8,321 of WSTV01000189.1, forward strand.
ACCTACTAGGACTACAGATGGCGAATGAGCCCGATCAGTATGCGGATCACGGGAATGAGCCGCTCCCTTGGGGCATCCCCCAGTACATGAGTGCCTGGGGATCTGTTAGGAGCCAGGTGGGTTGTTACGTCAAACGTTTTAACCTCTCGTTCTTGAAGTCTGATCGACCGAATTGGTAATTGATAGTATGTGCCAACCCGGACGGATCTCATCGCTCCCAACGTTTGTTGCTCGTTCAAGCTCGCAGACGTCATCGCCGCTGGTTTCTTGCAACAGTTTGGACAGTTCCTGAAATCTGTCTCCATCCAACAGTATGTGCTTCCCCATTTGTCCGTTGCCACAGGTTCTCTATCGCGGGCGCTAATGAGTCGCATCGTTTTTTAGTTACAAAGACGAGGCGTTTTGCAACGGCAACTTGAGCGCCGCAACACTCACTCCTGCGGCAGCCTTCGACTCGTATCTTAGCCACGGCTCTGTGCAGAACTTCTTCTTCCCCTACCTGAACGCGTCCCAAATGGTCGCTGCAGCCGGAAAGGACCTCATCAGTAAGTCACATCTGCCCCTTCCCCCCTTTTATGCCAAGAAAAATCAGACTCATCCTTCGTCCTCTCAGTGCTGGAGACGAACACGGCTTCATGCGGAGGGTTCGCGGGCGCGTCTGACTCGTATGGCGCGGGCTTGTATCTCATCGATCTTGCTCTACAAGCCGCGGCGTCTGGGTTTAGTCAGATCCTTTTCCACAACGGTGGTGCTGGACAGGTGAGCTTCGATGAACACCTAGCCCACATAAGCGCACCTTGCTGACGCCGATGCTGGCCCGCAAATTAGTTCTATAACCTGTTTTCTCCCCCGCCCGGTAACATGTCGACGTTCCGGCAGTGGACGACGGCTTCGCCCTACTATTCCGTCCTCGTCATGTCCGAAGTGATGTCCGAGAGCGGCAGTCAGGTGATGGACTTGCTTTTGAACGGAAATAATACGAACACCCCTGGTAAAGTGCCACATTCGCTACGGGAACGTTCCCGGACGCTTACCCTTGATGTTTCGACAGGATACGCCATCTACAAGAATGGACAGCCCATCCGTCTCGCATTGTTCAACTACATCACTGACCCTTCCGGAGCAAACGACATCCAAGTCCAGTTCTCGGTCGGAGGAGGGGCGACAGGTCAGGGTTCCATCACGCCTTCTTCGGTCACCGTCAAATACTTCAGCTCGGCGACAGGATCAGCCGCAGACAAGTTTAATCTCACATGGTCAGTTTTTTTCCTTTCCTTTTTACATCATTTGATTTCCTCCCCTTTCTGACCTCGAAAAACTTTTGTTCATTTCCAGGGCTGGTCAGACGATGGGCGACCAATTCAAATCGGACGGACGCCTCCAAGGTGCCGAGCAGATCATCACCATCCAGTGTCCCAACGGCATCTGCCCCATCCCAGTGAAAGCGCCCCAATTCGCACTCGTGTTCCTCGACGGAGTGAACCCTGTCGTCAACCCCACGCAAGCGACACAGACATTCTCGACTTCGGTGCTGACCAAGCTCCACGGCGGTACCGTCGTCGTACCTCCAGCCGTTTTGTCGACGAGCAATGGACGAGGTGGCGCGCAAGAACTCTTCAACATTGGAGGGTCGAGTCCGGGGAAGATCAGCGGTGCGGATGCGGTCAGAGCTGCGGTGGGGATGGTGTTGGTTGGTGTCTTGAGTGGTATGGCGGTCATGACTGGCTTTGGGCGATGGTGACTTTACGATTGTGTTTGAAACCCCTGCAACGGACATTCCTCCTTTTTCTTTTTCTTTTTCTGCTTTCGGACCTTCTGTACCCATATTGCTTAGACAGTTCGTTTTATTTACGCTCAATCCCTCACGTATCTCTCCCTACCACACGATGACATCGTATAACATTTAGAACATTCCAATGATTCGCTTGTTACTCCAGCGGTCACGTTGACAGGCGGATCGATATCCACGCTTGCCTCTGTATGACCATTCTGCGACTCATTCATAGGAAAAATTGCTACCCCCAGGGAATATGTTTCCCAGCGTATATCATTGAACCTCTCATTGACTCGAAGTGTCTGAAATTATATAGTAAGAAATTCAAGGAAGAATACACTGAAGAACATGTCCAAATGATTACAGAACAGAAAGAAACGTGACAGAATATGTACATCCATATATGAATATTGAGCTCTCCGTCCTTCCCGCTAGGTGGCCCTTGTGGTAAGAGCCTCACAGCATCACTCACGGCGCCGGTTCATCTCCTCGTCGTCGAACCAATTTGACTTCGGAGAATCGTTGCTGGCCACTCCAGACTCATCGTAATCATCCTCATAGGAACCCTTCTCGATATCAACATCCTGACCGTTCTCAGTCTGCACTACCCTCACGACGTGCAACCGTCTCTGTGGCGCGTTCGCGTCCTGATACTCCTCATTGCCGGATTCCAGTGGGACTCGCATCAGATGCCCGCCAGACTTTCCGCGTGGTGACGAGAGACTTTTGCGCGTGCCATTGAAATGACGTTGAGACTGACGACGGTGGTGATCCAGCGTCTCGATGCGCACAGATGGCTCTGTAGTGGACGATCGATAGGTCTCGTGTTGGACGTTGACGACCACAGGTCCTCCAGAGGTCGTGTGTTGAGTCCCACCGCCCCTGCTTGACAGGAAATTGGTCTTTGGGAGTGAGGATCTATGTCTACGAGTGGTGTTCCCGTTACTACTAATCTTCCCCATTGAGATCGTTTCTATCGAATTGCCATAGAGGTTCTCGGTGAGCTGTTACCCCAGTAGGGTTTGTTATTGTGTGAGCAAAAAGCACTGCGAGTGAATGGAAGAGAGGATCGCGACGTACGTGGATAGCGATGAGCAAGGCCGTGATAGGAGTCACCATGACCAGGACGTAGGCGAAAAAAACGTTAACCCCATTCTGGACGAAATGAAGGAGTTCAAAGCAAGTTCGAGCACGGATATACAGTTTTTGTAACGCACAGCTCTTGGAATAACGGCGAACAACAACCATGATAACAACGTCAGCGTGAACAGCGCCCCGCTCTCGACGAATGAGTCCAGAATGGTTTCAAAATTCGTACGGCCTTCTGTCCTACCCGTCTTACTGTTTAAATATATAAATAGGGTCATCAGTAATTGGACTGCGGCGAGGTTGGACTGCTGGAGGTCAAAACCCACAAGAGGCGAACAATGATGAGCGAAGTACAGGTTATGTTCATGAGTGCAACACACACGCCAGCAGCATATGCAGCAGCGAGCAGTGAACTGTGATTGGGGCTGGTCGAGGTGTCATTGGGGATCCGAAGCTTGAACGATAGGGTAACAAGAACCACGACTGAGACTAAGAATTGGCGCGTTTTACAATTGTAAAATGGAGAGTGGTAATTGACATTAATAAAGGGCTTCTTCTTTCATTAAGCAGAATCACGCACTGGTTTCGACGGCCAACAAGAGGGCTGGGACAATGATAACGGATCGCTTGCTATCCCAGATGACATACAGTCGCCAACATAGGAGAATATCACATATGATGCCCTAAATACAGCGTCGGGTTAAACCAAAGGCGGTGAGCTAAAGCACTCGTGATAATGAGACTTACAGCGAGAGCCAGGAACAAACTACGAGGAGTAGGTAATGATGGAGTCAGCTCCTACATAGCGCAGAGGATAAGGAGGTAAACACACGCTCGCAATGGTCGTATAGGCGTCCAACTTAGAAGGAAGTAGTTTGCGACGCCCGGCCAATGGTTGATCCACGCGGTGCGTACATCCACAACAATGAGGACTGTACCAATGAGCTTCAGTCAGTTTAGAGGTCCAAGCGAAAAGAAGAAAGTTGCGTTTGCCTGCTGATGCCGTCGTCACCACGAGCAGAGCTACGGTAACCCATGCGATGACAGGCGCTTCTGCGCGGTTGGCCCATTGCTTCTTGATCGTCCTGATAACCATCCCAATATATAATCCTTGGGTAAGCCCAAAAAGTCAGCAATCAGCTCGTAGCAAGCTCAGACTCGATCCATTTACCGTATAATGACATTGCAATAAGAAATCCCTAATAAATCAAACAGTAACACATCAGACCAACTCTCCGTAGACAGACAGCGACGGTAAACTTACCATTAAGTGAGCTACGTCGAGTGGAAGGATGTCCGCCATAGTGTGAATAGAAAATTATGTACAAGAGACGGCAAGGGAGTGGGGTGATAGCTCAAAGACAACCAAGAATGCGCGACAGCACTTATGTGCAGATCCGATGGTTCATCACAGCTGCTGGAAGAACAGGGTAAGCATGAGAGACCGGGCCACAGCCCCTGTTCTGCGTTATCGGATTTCTGGGTATTGAACCTATGTGCTGGAACCAAAATCTCTCCAAGCAGTACTCCCAGTTCGGCCTTCATCGCAGCGATCGAACATGCTTCGGAGAAATGTGACCCGCTTTCATTACACCATATATCATCGTATTCGAGAGTCTGCCTTTGCAACTTGTGGCTGTTTAGCTTGGAACATAAATGCATAGCAGGGTTGACGCAAACGTGGCTGCTAAGATGTTCATGGTTACTCACAGGATAGTTACGTTAACTGCAGCTCCATGTGCGCAGGATCCGCCGCTCGTGTTGAAGGCAAAATTCCTTTTCTCCTAAGGGTGCGTGGCATGTTGGCACCTTTTAGTCAAGTGTACCTTTACTGAATTGGAGCATGCCGTATAGCCCACAGAATTGAATGCTCTATGCTACAATCATCAAGGTACACAAGACTTACATTGAGTGAGGCGATTGTTCAGGGGGATATTACTGTTTATTAGTGAACTTGAGGTTTGCTTGTCTTCGTCGAAAGGGTCTCCCCAGTTGTATGCATCGAAGAAAGATACCGCTTTGTACCAATGCAAAAGCCTGTTTCGTTGCTATGGAGCAGGCCGTGTGGAACCGCGGGCTTCACTTGCCTCGGCAAATTGTTTCTCAGCCGAATCTCGAGCCTACAACTCACCGTCGGTCTGTTCGCCGATTCGTTCTTGTCATCCCGTTTTGGTAACCTTCTCTGCCGCTTCGTAAAGCCGCATCTTCAATCTCTCTTATCTCGCTCGGCGAATGAGGCTCCTTGGCGGAATGTGAAAGCGGGCTGACGTGCGATCGACTGCTCCAGGACGTAATTGATTCACGTTGCAGTATTTGAGTAGCTCATTAACGTAAATACCAACAAAATCATAAGCCACCAAAAATTGGTTTCAGTATATACCAGGGCTGTAGCCGAGACCCAGCTCGGCAGATACTCAAAGGCCCTACATATTTTGGCGAGAAGATTGTCGTTTGTTAGAAAGGAAGCAAAACAGCACGTGGACCAAGCCACATTTTTAGGCCCTTGGCCTCTGATCTTCCCGATTCAATTTCGCCAAATCGGTGGCGTGCCCAGACGGAAGCTGAAAAAGGAATTGTCTCGCCTTCTACAGCATGGAAGCGTCCCAGGAGTTCTTCGCACTATCGATGCAGTAAAGACATTCAGGGTCAAAGGGTCAGGCGCTCACCCCCAAGGCCTTTCCAGGCCGCAATGGATGCGTTCGCGGTCGATGGGTGCCGAGATATGGTATAATGGGCTTGTTAACTAGATTTCTCTGGAGGGGGTTGAGGTACCACAGACAGTCAGGGTTATGATTGAGAGGTCCAGCAGCTGGAAGCGAAAGGGATGTACTGGATCAAGCACTATCATTTCGAGTAATCTGCGTTGGCTGACTCTACAGCAAGGACAAAGTCCCAAATATCTACATAATAATGAAATGCAAAAGAGGAGAAGCGAAAGCTGCAGATCAGGCAATCGACGGATGGGAGGGGAGGGACGTATACATTTAGGGGGACAAAATTCTATTTCCATTGTCGGTAAACCTCGTCAGGCTGAGTTGACCCTTGCTCAAAGTCAACATGTGCGACGTGACGGGTTAGTCCCTCCTCCAGTTCGATGCCCTCGACTGGGTCCTTCGCATCCGAGTCTGAAAGTTGAGCGTCGGTACGGAGGACGGTGTCAGTATGCTTGATCACTCTCGTGCTGACATGCACGCTCTGCCCAGTGAGGTTTCGAATCCGGCCGCTGCTGGTCTTCTCGCCAGAGCTCCCGGCGTGAAGTTGCTATGATGGACGGATTGAATAAGTTTTCTGCCAAGCGCAGATAACCAGGTCACTTACAAGCATCAGGAGTGCGGTTACAATTCCAATGATCCTGGTGTCCATGTAGTTGACAATTGTAGTACCAGCGGTCTGAGAAACGGTGGCGTGGGGTTCGATCAGTAAACGAAGGGGGAAATGCCGGATGAATGCAGAATATTCACGTTGTCCACGAGGATGCAGATAAGGAAGGCAGCCTCCGTTATGCTGTACAGCATTCCACTCTGGATGAGGACCTTGATGATCCTCCGATACGGCGACAAGCCCGACGAGGTGTGGGCCTCGTAATCGTGGACCGGTCGGGACTTCCGCTCGGCAGACCACAGCTTGTAGCAGATAAAGCCAGTCAGGTACCACGTCGTGCTAATATTGAGTGAAAAGACGGCGACGTCAAGGGCTTTTAACTGCTTCTGGAAGAGTGGCTCCGTGATATGGGTCTTGGCCATGACGTCGAACGCGACAATAATGATGCAGCCAATAGCGCCACCAGCCAGTAGTAGGATGGGCATGATGATGATGCGCTTGTCTCGGGCCCTGTTGTTCTGTCAGTTAAAGCAAGCTTTCGACGAAATGCGGTTCATTGGGAACCTCACCAGACAACGTATAACCTCCACAGCATGAGGGAGTCGGCACAGAAAGCCTATGTCGTGATTTTAAGTGTCAAATGCGTCAACGTTGACAGGGCATGATTTAACAATCAACCCACCGAGGCAGCAAGAAAGAAACTAAACCCAAAGGTAATGTCAGCTCGGAATGGCATATTTGGACGACAAGGGGGGGAATGTACTCTGTGGCGGCACCCCATTCGTTATCAATCGCTTTTGAGTTATACAACGTAAAGTAGGCTGCAGGCCCCTCTGGGAACAGGATGAACCCCCTGTATACTGGCACAGATATACAAACTAAAACAAAGTGAGTGTGGTGAACAGTCAGTGGCGATTTACAAGCTGGAGAGCATGCTTCACTGACTGCTATCAGCGAAATTGAACAGGAATATCAAGATAAAGATCACGGATGCGGGCGAGAAGAAAGAATATCTCTTCCGATACATGACCCGCATAGTTCTGAGGAAGAGGCACATGTAGAATCCTATGTCGTCAAAATCAGAATCAGCTAGGCTTCGTGTCTCTTCAGAACCAGGCGTACCCCATAGAGTTAGGGACAAGGTCATCCCGATAAGATTCACGGCAGCGGCATCTGGGGCCATTTCGCGGCGAAGATAGAGAGCGGTGGAAGCTGGCGGACTATTTACAAGCAAGTAAAGGGATGGACAGCCAGCCCATTCTGGTCGCACTTGGGGGTATTTAATCCATCAACGAGCAACTTCGAAATGGAAGAAATTTAGCAGTAACGCCGCCACTCCCCGGCTTGGAGTGCGATCTCATCGGGTACCATGCGACGGGATGGATTGAGTGTGAGGGTCTGCAAGCGAGGATGACTTGGTTGCTTCGATCCAAATTTGGACATGAAACAACAGTACCTGAGCGCAAAGACCCTGTCCAAACTTGTGCTCTAACCAAGTGACTTGGGTCCACGTTCTCACGGAATTAAAGCCACCATGCGCCCCTGGAGATTTATTACGACTAGCTGAGCTGCCGAAGGTCGAAAGACACGGGGTCTGACCGGCAACTAAGCCTACTCGTACCCTATTCTCCAGACCTGCACTCGACCAAACAGTCCCCACAATGAATTCATAACCTTTGCACCGAAGGCCCAGGGTTAAAAGGCTCCAGTCGCATCTTATCAACCGGTTTGCATCCCCCTGCCTACCATGCGCCTTATGTCTTACGCCTGACCTGAACCTTCAATATCACCATTGCGGGGAGCATGGACCTATCTTCTTTAAATTGCTGTCGGAATTGCTACGGAGGATATTGTAGCCGCAAATCAGTCCTGGGTGGCTTGACGCGCTAGGCTACAGACCGCGTGCCTTTGGTCTCACTCATTTTGCTTGGGTAAATACATCTCCCGATTGATTCATGCAGGCTCTATAGATTATGCGGTTGGGCGCTGGTTTCCAAGCCCTAGACACTCCATCTTGCCGCTACGTACTAGGTTTGTTGGAGCAAGAAGTCGACCAGTATAACTGGAAAGAAAAGTTCGAGTCACGCACCGTTTCTAACCGAATTTGGTATCCACCTATGGCATTATTGCCTAGGCCTCTCGGACATCCTCATTGGCCACGATATATATCGGATCCTTTTCTATTGAGAACGCGCCAAAATGGAAGTGAAAGAACGAACCGGAACTGGAGCGACAATTGATGAATCGGCGGCCTGCCGCACACGGTGACCAGGCCGAACGCCAACAGGATCATGCTGCCCATCAAAAACTCCATTAGCAGTGGGTCATGAAAGGGGGGAGGGGGGAGGAAAGATAGCTCATCATCGCCCAACGGCCGGGTGTGGGACTCGACATGCGCTGCCGCTATCTTGGCGGTGACTGGCCTGCATCAGCATCGAGCACCGTGGCTGCACTGAAGACATCCGGACCATTCGTGATCAGTAACCTCCGCTCCCTCTCCTCCTGCTCCAACTGATTACGCAGGCTGTTGAGTCGCTTTGTTGCGGCTTCTGTGATGTTGCCGGTCTTGTTTCGCTGGTCGGTTCGGAAATCTGTTCCTCAATCCTTGATACGTTCTCAATTGACGCGGAAATCTCCCCGTCAACGCTTTCCGGAGTGCGAGATCCAGCGCGAACTAGGATGTCCAGTAAGAGTGAGGGGTTACGAAGTAAGAACATGCAGTATTATGTGAGTTCTAGCTCACCGTTGGGGAGAATGGACTGCACTACACGCTTTTGATGATCCGCTGGCTGATGGCGACGATGGATTTGTACCGGGCAAAGTTTCTCTGGCTATATTAATCGTACTACCAGACGGTGTGTTGAACCTGACCTGCATACCTCATTTTGTTGGGCGGCGGTCCTGCCCTTTGCGACCGCCGTTGAATCCGGAAAAATACGTATTGAAATTATGATTTTGCGATATTATTTAGTCGGGTTTCTCGGATAGTTCCATGGCTAGTGTATCAGAAATCAACTGCCAAATACAGCGATCGGAAAAGGAGACGTACATCCATCACTGAGGACAGAAATGAAAACACGTTGCAGCTCAATATCAACTCACCTAGCTCTAGAAATTATCCTGATCCGAGGCTCGGCAGGTGGCTCAGAGGTGATCTACTCGCTGCATGGTGATGTCGGCAGAGTTCAGATCCAAGCAGCCAATCGGGTGAGAGCCCAGGAAGGCACAGGTTAAAGGCCACATCCAGGATGTGCATAAGCCGCAAACGTCGACAGATCATCGGGTGCAGGGAAATTGAACATCCGCCAAGCCTACCGGTCCGCAATGCAAGGTTGAATGCAAAGTAACCGATGAACAGTCGCTCCAAGACCGTTGCGGAGCCAGCCCAGGCACGGCAGTTGCCGGGCAAGACATTCATGTTTGTAGAAGACGCCCTATCCACCGAGAGAGTTCATTCCAATCGTCATTATGCTTTGGGCCAATTAAAGAAGGTTCCCGATGCAATATTGTTAACTTATTCCCCAACTGGGAGGTGTATAGCCGTAGTGGGGCAACAGGCGGAGACAAAATGACCCTTTTCCTACTGTTGACCCAGTACCAAACTACCTTAGCCACGGCACCACGTGATCCAAATGCGGAGGCATCATGTATTGCTACGCTACTGGTCAAGAAGGCAGTCCTACAAATCGTTTTGTTGCGTGGGCACATTGACACTGATGCCCCTTATGCCTTGAAATCTTCTGGCTCATCACTGGATCACTTGGTAACCCTCCTCGGCGATCTAATCAACCCGTCTCGACCTAACGAGAAGGGTCACCTCCTTATCAGCGCGTTTCAACTAATGGTCCGCGGGCTTGTTCTTCTGTGGCACGGTTGCTCCCCTCTACTCAATGGCGGGCTGAATTCCGCCGAGAACGTCGGCCCACGCACTGCACCATCAAGAAAACCAGAGTTGTCAGCCGAAGCATGGCCCTGCACGGCCGTGAGCGAGCCCCACCCTTATGTATAGAGAATCATTCAGGCAGTGCCGAAGGCTGGATCAGAATGGGACACACTTACAATGGACAGGATTGAAGCCGTGGGGGAGCCCAGCGGGGTCCTGAGACTCATACTTTCCAATGCACCGTTTCAATCAATGCTACCGTATGTCTACGACTATAGCGCAACTGCGCGGTCAATGCAATGATTGACTGAAGCGATGCGCGCGAAACCAGCGTCCGATAGCTTCTTTTCACTCTCCTCTAGGAAGCACGGTAGATACCAATCCGCCGAGTTATGACTACCGACTTAGCCGCAGAAGCAGCATGGGATAGAGTCCAGGGCATCCCAGGACGTATATCAAAGAAGCTCAACGTCAGTCGTCGTCGATAACTATTGGATCCTCAGTGGTACCACCGCCCAATATCACAGCACCTAATGGCATCGCAGTCACTTCAGACTGAAGCCCCATGTCAACGTCCATAGGGCACGCCTTAGCTCCTGACAAAGGCTTGAAATGCACTTCGTCATGCTTCATCCGAAGTGTATCCTTCATGAACCCTTCCAGTTCCTGCCTCGCTTCCTTCCATGCGGTATTGAAGATCGGACTCCGGCCCTCCTTCCAATACAACGCCTCGATCGCACATAGTGCGCCCACTGATAACCCGCCCAGCGACAGGAGAGTTCGGACTGCGAGAATAAAGGGACACTCTGGAGCGGCGCTGGGGTTCGCGGAGACCTCGATGGTCTTCTCGACGTTCTCACGGGTTAGGACGTTGGCGACGAGGGGAGATTGGAGTATGCCTGGGTAGTATCGCCCGGCGATGACGTTGAAAGAGAAGTGGATCTCAAACGATGGTTGGGTGATGGGCCGGAATTTGAATGTCGTAGGGGGCTCGGGGAGAGCAGGTTCAGCCTGAAACAAAGGCTTCGGATCCTCGGCTGCGGGACCAACCGGAGGAGGAGGGTCCTGCAACGCTTCTATGTAGTCTTCGTCCGCAAGCTCATACAATCTTCCCGCGACCATCGGGGTCCTGAACGACGCTCCGTCCGTATCTTTCGCATCATCCAAATAGAAATTATTGATGCACAGGAATAAACCTCTTGTCGTCGCCATAGGCGAGGAAGGGAGCAGGTTCCCTCCGACCAGTTGGGTCTGTCTCGGCTTGATTCGAACTAAGTCCCCGACCCAGATCCGCTCTGGACCCCACCACAGCCCCTGAAAGTTCATCTGTTTGATCATGGTCGTCGACGTCGCACCATCGTGAGACGGCAGCGACGCTGGGTATTCATCCGTCGCACACCAATACATCCCTACTTGGCCGGAGATTTGCAGTGCGAAAGCGAAATATGGAGCTGCTTGCTCGAAAGTCGCCCTGACTCTAGATGTTTGTAGAGATGTGTACGACGACAAGGAGGTACGGAGTGGGTTTGGAGCGGGTTCAAAACAAGATGAGGCGTCAAACTGAGGGAGGGCGCCGCCGTGCAGAACAGCAGCGATCTTATCGATCATAGCTGGTGGAGGGATGTGCGCCTGGTATGGGAGGATGCAATTTTCACGGAAGACGTATTGTGTGGCGAGGCCAAGCATCCTAACCCGATGTTCAGTGGTATGCCGAATCTGATAGTCAGAGGCTCCGCCTTCAATGGTGATACCGGGTGCCGTTTCTACTTTGAGCCTGGCCTCTTGGACCACCGCAGGCCACCACTCTAACCATTCATCGTCCTGGGTCGTTTCCAGCGGTCGCAATGCCGGATCTAAACGCGCCCAAACGACTTCTCCCACTCGGAACCAACGCTTCGACCGTATGTCAGCCTCGAGGTCCCTACTGACTCGAGGGGCATCTTTCCTCTCGGGTGGAATGGCTGCCACTGTTGCGCGCCGGAGATGGGCTCGCGGGTTCGGTCGCTCGGTCGATGGACCTGTTGCCGGAGCCGACAGTGAGGGCCGTCGCTCTTTTACCTTCGACTGAGTAGAGGGAGCTGCAGTAGATGAGACAACAGCGGGACCCAGTCCTTCCCGAAAGTTGATAGCACGTTGATGCTTGGTGTTGCCACAATATTTGCAGTCGCACTTCCCATCTGGGTTGATGATAAGCCTAGATATTATGTAATATTATCAGGAATATCGTTCTCAGAAGGTGCTGCCAAAGACTCACCAGCGCGCGTGTGGGTAAAACTCATTCGCAGATCGAAACTTAGATGGACCACCTATTTATAGGATCAGTTGAGAAGCCTCAGCAAGGAAAAGGTGTTACGTACCATAAAGATACAGATCATGCCTTGGATTCGCCTTTGATCCCTTTAAATGGACGAATAGCTCATAGTTTTGGGGCTGTAACAGCGCCATGATCAAATTCGTACAAAACATCAGTTTGGTACGTCGCAGGGGCCGCTCACCCAATCAGCCAGGTACCACTCTTTAGTAGAATCCAAGTTCAAGTCTCGAGCGAGTGCCACTCCAATCTTTTTCCGCCACGTTTTACACGCGTTCTCGTTGAGGTTGACCTTGCGATGGTAGTTGACTTCTCCATTGGATACGGTACGATCAAGCATAGATTCCGTTGGGCGCGCACTTGCGTCACCGTCAGATGCGTTGAAGCGAATCATTTGGTCCCGGGGCTCTCTGGCAACTGGATCGCTCTCCCCTTCGCTGAACAGGGCTCCACTGCCGGTCATAGTGATCGATGAAGGTGTAACTATGAGCGGAGAGTTAAGTAATCAAATCCCTTCTTTGTGGTGAGATCAGACAAGCAGAGGAAGACAGCAGCAGAGTGAAAAATCTGAGGATGCGAGGGCGAGTGAAGGTTCTTGAATGCAGTCAGATAGAGCTCCAAGCTGAGCCAAATGTTCCCGGAGTCAAGTCAGGAATGATGCCGCTCCCAGCCGCTTCACGCCGAGCCAACAGATCAAAAGATGATAGACTGCTTCTAGACGTTCTTCTATCGAATAAAACCTCGCAGGGGCATTCAGCAAAGCCAACGTTGGTGCTACTAGAGTATGACCTCTCTTCAAGCCCCTGGCCGATTGTCAGGCGACTGCTGCAGGTCTGTTCGCAGCCATCCTCGAGGAAATTTTATTCTCTCAAAGATATTTATCGTAGGAAAGCAGGAGAACTGTGGTGTTGGCCCTAACCGGGACACGGAAGGACCTCTTTGGAAACCGGGATGCTGGGAGAACCTCTGATTCGGATACGTTCCTGGATTGGACTGAGCATGTGCCCGATTTCGAGGTCAGTGTCGAAAACGGTGCTAGTTGGGAGGACCCGAGGCCAGCTTTTCGAGAAGCTCTCGAACAAGGTACATTCTCATTCCTGTTCGTAGACGAATTGTCGGTTGACTAATGTGCCATTTCATCAGCCACCTCGTCTTCCAAAGTTTCCGAACCTCTCACAGCTCTCATTGACTCGGTGGATACCCTCGTGGATGATCTTGGTTCAATCTCTATCGCCCAGCGCTTTCTTTCAGACTCTCTTCGATCCTTGTCGCGCGTCTCTGGTAGTCGACTCGTCCTTCCTATTCGCTCATCCTCCACGCTTCTTCATCTCGTGCTACCCATTTCGTTCTCCCAAGACCTCACACACTTGACAATCCACTCGCCGCAGAGAGTAAGACGCGTCCGCGAAATGTACATGGTCACTCCTGGGTCGGACGAGGCCCGGTTCTGGAAGCTATTCCATGGGCCTGATATGGGCAACCTTTTGGACGACAGGGACTGGACAGAGGGCGTGGTCAAGCTCTTTGTTAGGTCAGGGGTAGGGAAGGGATCGGGGATAAAGACAACATTGGAGGCATGGACGTTGGGAGAAGACGGTGCGGCCCAGGCGTGTCACTGGGACGAGCTCTCGAGTTTGAAGGGGTTATCGAACCCTGGGCCTGGTGGCGGATTGTTTAAGCCTGGATCCGGCGTGAAAAAAGTGAGGAAGGGCTGTTGCATGTTTAACGCGGGACCTACTGACGGGTACAACTCCTTCGGTACACAGATGGGGGGCTCGCTCGACACATTATCATTCAATCTATCATTGACCCAGTCTCAGCAGGAGGCGAAATCCCAGGTTTCTCTGCCTTACGTGCATCAAGGTATGTGCAATTCTGACATATGGAGTAAGAGAAGAGATGTACTTGGTGTGAACACAGCTTATATCTTCAAGGTCAGGAAGCCAATGGCAGCGTTATCCACTACGACCCAGATTCGGCGGACGACATGGACGACGAGGATCCCGATGAAGATCTTGACTTGTGATTGAGACGGGTCTAGCCTGTGTAGTGACCGATAGTTTCCCTACCAGTCAGGTTGATATCATTGTCGTAAATTGGCGGGTGCTAGAGTGGAGCTCAGAGAACGGCAGGGAGTGTTGGGGGTGTAGGAGCAAAGGCGATAAGCCATGTGCTCTAATCCAGCATGGACGATCTATGAGCGTGTAGCAGCCAAGCTGCCAGGACATGGTTCCACCGAATCTGAAAGCTGCGAGTCACCTGCAACCCATGCCTAGGATGATGGATGATGGCTTTTATGACCACGCTCTATAGACTGCCGCCTTAAAGTTCAGCAAGTTTGGTCATAGCTTCTCTCGTTTGGGAGCGCTCTGACAAAAGGGAAGGTGCACGTTTAGTGATGATGGCCAGGACGCTGCGTCTTTCGTTTGGGGCTCGGTATTGAATGCCCGCTAAGTCCTTTATTTGTTTTTCCCATTGACGCGCTTCAACGACATCACAACAAGCCATCTCTGCAATATCACCATCATCTCTCTCAAATACGACAAACCTTGTATCACGCTAACAATGGTTGCATACTCGGGCGCCCTCGCCCCCAAGAAGAAACAAGACCTTCAGGAGCTCGCCAACGAGCTTGGCATAGACAGCAGCGGGACCAAGGACGAACTGCAGGAGCGTATCAAGCGCCACCTTGCTGACAATCAGGAGCTATCTCAGGATACGCGCTTTGCCGGTCTCTACTCGCGAAAGAGAGCCGCCCGGGCTGTTAGCAGGCAACCCTCCATGTCAATCAAGTGAGTGACAGTGGTTGCAATCTAGACCATTCGAACCCAGTCATTGACGTGATGTTTGAATTTGCCTTTCACCTCACCGAGAAGTGAGAATGTCGAAGCTTCGGAACAAGCGGCGCACAGGCCCAACACCCGACAGTCTCAAGCGGCGGCGATATTCCCCGCAGCCTTGAATGGGCCCAGCAGCCCCGATCGACAACAGGCCGAGGACCGGATTGCTGAAGAGTCTGCTGTTGTTCCTCCATCTCCAACTCGTTCCATCATCGATTTCGTCAGCAAGAAGACGCAAGAAGTCTTGGCAGCGACTGATCCAGACACCGTGCGTGAGGTCGTACGGGAGAGGGGACGTGTGGCTGGACAAGAAGTCAACAAGGGCACCACGTGGCTTAAGAGGGTATGTCTGTTCTTACTCGGTAATGTCTTTTTAATGGTTGACCGACTGCTTTTTGCTGCAGTTCCTGTCCAATGCGAACAACATTACGTCGTTGACTATCGTCGCAGAGCTTTTGTACATCCTGTACACCGTGACACCCTGGCAATACTACCAGGTAAGCTATCATATGAACAACGAATCTCATAGAAGCATATGCTCACAGTCATCCGTTCAAAGATTCCGCTCAACGCACCTTACACGACATACTATGATGGGCCGCCTCCGCTAGTTGTTCTTCCCGAAGACCCTCCACTCGTGTCGACACGCATCGCACACATCCCTTACGTTCCTCGCGATTTCATCGTTCAACCTGAGATTTACTACATCCTCATGCGCTGGGCACTACCAACATTGCTCATCCCGTTGTGCATCGGTGGCCTCGTGTCCTTTAGACCAGGACAGGCTTGGAGTGGGCAGGACCCGTTGACTTCCGCCATTGTTCGGATCGCTTGTGTCTTCGCGGGTGATTGGGGCTTGGATTGGTCCAGCGATCTGGGCGTCAGCCAGAAGTGGAGAATCCTGAGTGCTAGTCTTGCTGGCGCGTTCTCTCTTGCTGAGGCCATCGGAGAGCGTAAGGCGGTGCCAACGGCGGTAGAAGACCAGACAATGGACACTGAAGAGGCCGAGGAGCCGATGGCCTCGGATGATGTCGACAGGACTGCTCCTTTCGCTTCTGGCTCAAACGGCGTTGAGAGGCGAAGGATCACCAAGTAACATGGGCATCCTGCGGTGAATATATAACGACCATCTACGATGATTCCTCATTCTATTTGTACGACCAGCCTTACCTCTCTCTTTTTCCGGGATCACCTTTGGTTTATGGTTAAGCTTTATATTTTCTGTGAACCCATTCTTTTGAGGCCATCAATCCTCATCCCGTTACCCTTTTCTCCTTACATGTACAAGTGACTGTAATGTGTATGTATTACGCTTTGCTGCCCCATCTGTTTTCCATTTTCGCTCTCTGTTTTGTCATTGTAGCTCGCAATTATGTGTCCATTCGTGATGTGACAACAACGCGAGCGTACTTTCTCGCAATCTCATCTCCATAACCCACTCATTTCAGTCAGACTTGAAATTACCCCTTTCAGCCTGTGCTATACCACCACCTTCTCAGTCGTTCGAAATTATCGATAGGATGTCCAAGCCCTCACCGAGCTCGAATAACAACAACCTGATCCTTAGAAGACAACTGCAAGGTGCGTGCGGGTTCAGGGCTGTCGGGGATGGAGAACTGCGACAGATGTGCTGATGCGCAATCGGGAACCCTTTCAGAACTTAGGAAACATCCAGTAGAAGGATTCTCAGCTGGTGAGCGTGAATGAGAGTATCTTATATCGTCATTGGAGGCGAGGTAGAGGATAGGAGGATTACATATTGTTGACGGAATGGTCAATCGGAGACCGCTCGTCGGATCTGGCCTGGAAGCGCGCCTGGTTCCACTTTGGATCGCCCAGTGTTTCTGACGCATACACGACGATCCTCCAGGTCTTGTCGATGACAGCAATCTACTCGAGTGGGAAGTTCTTGTGATTGGGCCTGAGAATACTCTCTAGTGAGTCTCATGCAATCAGGACATATTTCGACAAACAGTGCTGACACTAGCAATGCCTTATTATAGCGAAGGAGGCTTCTTGAAAGCGAGGCTCTCTTTCCCTCCGGTGAGCGGTACAATCCGTATCTTTTAAAACATGAGCTCGGAGATGTTCTGATCGTATCGCTTGCGTTGTGTCTATCTTCAGGAGTACCCTCTATTACCGCCAAAGATGAAGTTCATCACACCAATGTGGCACCCGAGCATCTACCCGGATGGCAACGTTTGCATCTCGATTCTTGTGAGTTTAATTCATTCAATTTTTTTCATCACGATGTTACTCAGTTGTGTCCTCCGGGTCGGATTTTGACTTCAGCACGCACCTGGAGAAGATCAATGGGGGTATGAGAGCGCGAGCGAGAGATGGCTACCCATACACACCGTGGAGACGATCGTAAGCATGCCACCACGGATTTCCTTCGAAGAGATCGATTTTATTTACTAACTTTTGCTGAACTTAGCTTATCAGTGTCATATCGTTGCTGAGCGCGGACACCCCGACCACAGATAGCCCTGCCAATGTCGACGCAGCGGTACGCCTTGCATTTCCGTTACCCTGTCTTGTCCCCTGCTCAAGATCTCTCCGCCTCGCTCTTTCTAGAAAGCAGTTCGTGAGGACATTACAGGATACAGGAGGAAGGTTCGACGTCTGGTGAGAGAGAGTGCAGAAGAGGCTTATGATTGAATTGTACCCAGGCGGGTTGTTGCTTCCTCAAGTATCTGACTCCCCACCCCTGGCTCTCTGCTATTCCACCACGGCTATCGCTTTCTCATTTGTATCATGCTGCCTTTCGTACATCAGAATTTCAGTCTAATCAAAGTGTATTGCCTGCTGCTGAGTTTCAGGGGCTTATCGCTGAAGTAATCTCAGTCTCGTAATTCTTGTTCTCAACTTCTCCATTCCGTTTACGACCTTTCGAGTGAGCGACTTCCAGATTCTAACGGCAACGAGTCCTGCATCTCTGAGCTTTCTGTATCTCTGGTCTTCTTGCTTTAGCGCCACCAGTGCCTGTACGGCAAGACCAGAGTAGCCGCTGTTACTTGCTCTTCTTGACTTGCGGACCACTCCTGCAAGTGAGCTGCATCACTCCATATCCAACAACATCACGAAGAAAGTTCCTTATCCCCTATACTCCCATGCCTAGGTCTTCTCTGCTTCTTTGGCATATTACTGGACAGCAGCCCAGATTGCAACAACGGTACGTGCCCCAGGTATAAATTCAGATATGCTCCCTCACCACCCAATATCTCTAGTTATGAATACATACTCTATACCTTTGCCTTCCTTCTCGTCCCCGAGCTGCTTGGGAGCTAAGCCAACTAAACCCGCCCCGGCCGGTCCAGAAGACGAGTCCGACCTCCTGAAGAGCATCAGACGCGCTCTGCACACGACTATTCCACCTGCGGACGAAGGTCCTCATCGAATTCTATCAGCTTCACGAGAAGGTGAAGAAGAGCTCTTCTGGAAGGGGCGGACGGTCACCTGGAGCATCGGTGGCGTTCAGAAGCGAAAATGGGTGTTCGACACAGAGGGGAAGGACGAGGTGCTATGGGCATGCTGGGCGTCGTTTGACAGTGAGAACTTCAGTCCCATGTATGGTCCCAAACCCAACAAGCCATCGGCGGTATCGTCCTTCCAACGTAACGTCTACAACGCCGCTCCCACTCAAGACGAGGACTCGCTCGCAACCTTCGGCCACTTCTCGAAGCTGCGCCCACCAACAACCCTCGAGAGCGCATACATCTGGTCACGATTCAATGTCAAGGCGGCCAAGTCTCTCACTCGATGCCTCTGCATATTCCTCACGGGCTTCGCCATGATCTATACGAAGGATGGAGGAGCAGAGTACGTCGCGAACATGCCATTCCACGTTCAAAGGGCATGGGGGATCCCCACTGGCGGCGTCTTGCTAGAGCGTGCCATCGCAGCTGATGAGCTTGATGGGGACCTTCTCCCGACACTCTTCACGCTATCCGGTCCTTACGAGGAGGTCAATATCGTCGGATTTTCTCAACCAGGAGAAGACAGTACCACGATACCGTCCGTGCCCAAAAGCGCCATACCTGAAGAGGAACCGCCCTCGAGCGCGACGAAAATCTGGAGCAAAAGGGAACGACTCGTCTCCTGCTCCTCCGACCCACTTCGCGCATCACACGTTTTCATCGTCTCGCTCGACCCAGCCTCGCACAGGATACGAATCTGGCGATGCGTTACAGAAGAACCATCACGCCTACCCTTTGCTCCCGCAAAGAAACCTGAGGATAAGGATAATATGTATGAGGCTGACCAAACTCCCAACGACGAACAACACGAGCCCATCGTAGTCCAGGTTCCTGCCGGCATGTCGTCCTACCCCTCACTGCCAGCCATGACGTCGAAGAAACTTCCATCCAACCTCGCACAGGATACGATCGCCGCATCTCTGGCACTGGCGCAACAAACTGCGGCTGGGGCACCCACTAAGAAATTGCAGGACGAGCTCTCGGCGATCCTACGCAAAGGGGTTCCACACATCCGTAACGAATCTAACTCTCGGAACGAGTTGAGTATCACTCTGGACCGTATGGCACTGGGTAGTTCGGGGGAGGAGGACCGCGATTTGGGTATTAGCAACCGGTTGATTGACGACCCCAAAATGAAGCCTGAGTTCTGGCTAGATTGTTTGTCTGATGTGCTCTCCGTCGCACCTGATGAGTGAGTACGCATTCTTTCCTGCTCATACCATATCTGACGCTTAGGCTGAATTAGGACTGCTGATGACATCACTGTTTGCACTTTCGACACTACTCTTCACGGCATCCAACTGGCCATCCATATTCCATCTACCTCTACCGTTTATTTTCTTATTATTGGTCTGAAGAACGAAAGGGTGGTGTGCGAGCTCTTGCCTAGTACGGTCCTCGCTATCGCTATCGCTCAAGTCATGGTGATAAGACCGCTTGGTAATGACCTGTTGATCATTCGGCCCAACTACAGGCTGGCTGTTGTCACCTATGGCCTCCTCGAGATGGAGGTCTACCTGACAGGATCAGATCTAGATGTGGAGATGACGGATTCCTCGGACGCCATACCCCTCACCTTTCCACCGACCATCCCCGCCACCGCAAGTCATGGGATGGCCCCGCCAGACCACTTGAACGATGCAGCTCGGCCGCCACCGCCCGATAAACGTCCCGCTCGACTGAAGGATCCTGTTCATACAGCAGTGACTGTTGTCTTCAAAGACGGAACGGAAGCTAGGGCTGCTCTAGGTATG
The DNA here is from genome assembly GCA_019632285.1 of Tulasnella sp. 332. Taxonomy (NCBI): domain Eukaryota; kingdom Fungi; phylum Basidiomycota; class Agaricomycetes; order Cantharellales; family Tulasnellaceae; genus Tulasnella; species Tulasnella sp. 332. Next base: position 28,772 of record WSTV01000189.1, read on the forward strand.
CCTTTATCCAAGACGGTAGCTAGCTGTATGTTGGCTCTGTCGTGTGTACTGCCTGCACATGTTACATTTGACATCAGGCAACGACAGCTGCAGCGATGGGTCCAAGCCAAGAAGCCGGCTGTTGGCCTCGAACACTTCAACTGCTTCAGCGAGGCCGTGATGGAGTCTCTCTGCCAAGACGGTGTCGGAGACCAGAGTGGTGCCCACCATGGACAACCAACTCGAATGGCATCCTTCAGTGTCGTGCCGAACGCATGGTCCCAGCTCGAAGGCACTATATCGCACTCAGCGCTGTCTATGGACTCTGCTATCCGTCACCTACAGGGCCCTGTATTACAGAACCCACTTCTAAAGGCTATCGCCATCGACAGGGTGTCACTTCCATCGCGGATCACCCGCCCCCCAAGTTGGGCGTCACCAGCTCTACAAGCCCTCCACATCCTGGCCGAAAGCCGAAAACTCGTCCCAGGCACAGAAATCGAACTCCGCTGGCTCGCAGGGCTGCTTGTTAGAATGGGTCGGCTGGTGGCGGTAGATTGGGCGGATCACTGGGCGGGTCTTGTTCCAGAGGAGCCGGATGCGTGGATGCCTGCATCATCCTATGGTCAGTAAGCCCACATCAAATCTTGTGAATCCTCTCTTACAGTTCATACAGCATTCGCTAGAGATCCTCTATTGCCCGTTAATCCTCCTGACATTCTCAAGTCGTTATCATCCTGTCTTCATCGTCCCTCTGAAACTGACTCAACCTCTTGGAGCCTATCCGGGCTCGCTCACAGGTATGGCCTAAAGCCATACCTCGAATACTTCCCTGTTACCGTCGCGTCAATAAGCAGTCGCGTGTTAGAGTTATACCCAGCTCTGATGGACACCGCAACGCGGCCGGATGCCGTGATGAGAGCACAGGAGGCGGTTAGCTTAATGTCGAAATGTGGGATCACGTCACATAACATCTCGGCCCTCCCGTTGGGAGTCTCTTTGCCTTTGAAGGAGGCTATTCGACTATGCCAGGATAATCCTCCCATGGATTGGTCCCCTGGGCTATACAAGCTTATCGACCGGATGGACCTTGCGAAAATGGCAAGCGACTGGACCACTCACTACCCAGGCTATGGAGAGTCCTTCAAATATAAGCGTGAACTGGTACGTACTCCGTGATTCCCCTTTTAGGCAAGAACTGATCACCTGTTCTTCCAGCAGCAAAAAGATGACAATGAGACCGTCGGTTCAATCGTTCAAAACGCCAAGATGGCTGCCGACGGTATCCTCGTTGATAAATCGGGTCAGACTATGTACAATCGCGAGTTCTCAGACGTGCGCTTCGGTGTCGATCGCCGACTTAGAGAGGTCGATCGTATGCTGCAGACATCATCCACCACAACTGTAAAGATTCTAGAGCGACCTGATCTGAAGTGAGTTCGTTAACAACACTTTATCTACCTCTTGCTTAATTTAAATTTTCAGTGAGCACGATTTGGCCAAGGAGCAGCACGCATTTGCTGTGATCGTCGCAGAACGAACATTATCTTTGCCAGTAGGGAGAGCTCTGTACACGTACGGCTCTTTAGAGACTGTAGACTCGGATTCCTACACCACACCCAAGATTGACCTCTCTGTTCGCATGGTGCCGCAAAGCGTTACTGTAGCGGTCGACAGTCACAAGATTGTTCTCGAGTCCCGGTTATGGGGTGACTTTCACAACGGCGCAGCTTCGGGACTTCGCATAAGTCGTCGTGCAACGGGGATTGACAGTACATGGATAGCGTTCAATCGACCGAATGATCTCACAGCCGAACACGCCGGCTTCCTGTTGGGTCTTGGCCTCAACGGCCACCTGCGGGGCATGTACACCTGGCACACGTTCAGCTATTTAACTCCAAAGCACGAAATGACAACAGTGGCTATGTTGTTAGGTCTAGCCGCATCATATGTTGGCACTGGGGAGTTATTCATCACGAAAATGTTAACAGTTCACACGCCAGCTTTGCTGCCCCACGGCGCAGCGGAGATGAATCTAGGGCTATGGACACAGATGGCTGGATTGATGGGGATAGGCGTTCTATACCTTGGTCGCAAGGATCGGAGAATGGCAGAGGCGTGTCTGGCGGAGATCGGGGGAAGGGACTTCGGAACACGCCTTGAGGTCACGAATGAAAGCAAGGAAGCATACGCGATCACTGCAGCCCTGGCGTTTGGTTTAATTATGTGCGGCCATGGCAATACGTCGAAAAGTCCCGCGGATCTGGAGATGGTCGCGAAATTAAGAGGATTCGTGCACGGGGAACAAAAGGCTTTGGATGGGAATCCGGTCCAGGCCATATTTGGAGTCGCTTTGACGTCTCCTGCCGGGTCGATTGCGCTCGGTCTCATGTTCATGAAGACCGAACGTGGCGACATTGCCCGGTTATTCGAAATCAGTTATAAACCGTCAGCTCTGGCTCGACTTCAACCCAGCCTAATGTTCGTCTGGACGTTATCGAGACTCTTGATAGAGTGGGAACAGATCACTCCAACTGTGGCGTGGGTAACCTCACAGATCCCCGAAAAGACAGCAGACAACGCGGAGGTTCAGGGATGCGATCAGGCCATGAAGGATTCTTACGACCTTGCCTACTATAACATCACAGCAGGCGTATGTTTTGCCATAGCTCTCAAATTCTCAGGTACTGGGGACCAGCGTGCGGAAACAACTCTTCTTCATTTCTACGACGCCCTTAGCAAAACCGCCACCCACGCATGTGCGTCGATCAATGCAGATATTACCTGGAAACCAATCTGACTTTTTCCATGCAGCTCATACGTTCGACTCTCTCATCAAACGCTCTGCTGTCCGCGATGGACTCAACCTACTTTCGGTCTGCGTGGGAATCGTCATGGCCGGTACTGGAGAGCTAAATGCCTTAAGACGCTTGCGCTACGCTCATGGCCAGTTGCTTGCCTTTGTCAAGTACGGTAGCCATATGACGTCTCACATAGCACTGGGCATGCTTTTTCTTGGCGGCGGCAGATACACTCTCGGGACCTCTAATGCGGCCATCGCATGTCTCATCTGCGCCTTCTATCCTCGATGGCCCAACAACTCAAGCGATTCAAAAGGATTCTTACCCATCTTCCGCCACCTGTGGGCCCTCGCAGTAGAGCCGCGCTGCCTGACAACCCGAGATGCTGACTCAGGGGAGACGGTGTATATGCCCGTAAAGTTGCAGTTGAAGGAAGGGAAGATGCAGCGGACATATCAATACACGTCACCATCGCTCATCCCGGAACTAATGAAGCTGGTTTCCATCACTGTCGACAGCCCACGGTACTGGCCGTATCACATCGAGATTATGAAGAGGCCTCCCTCGAGATTCGCGATGAATGTGATGCGGAGTCAGACGATCTGGGTCAAAAGGCGATCAGGGTACTTGGGCTATGGGGAAGATCCGAGAGGCAACAAGAGCATCTTCGCTTTCTTTGGATCGCGAGTTGGTGACTCGTCCACAATGGACTCACCGACCGGTACAACCGAAGAAAGGCTGTCGGTCAAGTCAGAGTTGGAGCAGTTCCTCACTTCGTTTTCCGTCAATACTCGCACAATCGGGTTCGCGGATTGGCTGTGCCGGAACGACTCACAGTCGCAGTTGGAATCGGTGGGGTTGAGCTTTTGTCAACAGAGCCTGCTGGAGAGTGTGATACGTGACAAGACGTCGACTGCCAATTCGCTCATGGATGTCTTCCGGGCCAGACAAGGGACTTCATTCGACCAGATCCTCGGAAATGGCATGCCTACGTTGGCCCTCCAAGATCTTCGACTGGCTCTAGACTTTTACTCGTATTCATTCCGTGCATCTGACGGAGCAAAGGCAACTAATCGGGAACGGGAGAGTGACAAGTCGGCGACCAAGGTCCCTCTGATCCGGGTATCACTCCTTCAAGCCGCCATGGACGTTTTCGACAACTACGTTAGGGACCTGCGAGAGAACGATGTCGAGTTTATGGACGCTCTTAAAGGCTACCTACGCGGAGAAGGTCTGCAGCCGGATCTGGATCCTTCTACACGGGCTGAACTAGGAAAGAAACTGTCGATCTATCTCACATACGAAAAATTTCCTGGTGTGGAGGTCATCGGTGCGGTCAGGCGAGCGTTCGCCAAGACAATCGCGGGGTGGGAAGCAAATCCGAATGCTGGTGGAGATGGAAGACCACGAGCGCCACAAACGCTCCGCAAGGATATCCACATGATGCTCCGTTCTGCCCTGATGTTACAAAGTGGTTTTCCTACAGGCGAGATGAACTGGCGAGCATTCGATGATGTAATGGCGTCGGGGTGCTTTTAGGCACAGGTTGACATTCTCTGTATGGTTGCAACGCTGCATTTCAGTATCAACTGACTTTTCTCCTTGTATCTATGTGGTCGCTGTTGGGCATGACGACCGAACTATCCGCAAGTATTAGACTGATTCAAGGAGCCAATGCCATGTATTATGGGATTATTGTCTATGGGTAAGCTGCAGGGTGATACTTTATTCTGTGTCAGCAGACTTCTGTCTTGCCAAAGCTGCCTGGGAGGCGCGGTCCGAGAGTATGCATCAGAAAAATGGCTCTTTGGGTAGTAGGAACGACCAACACCTTACCTTGTTGAGATTGGTGAGTAACGTAACCGTAGTGTCCCAATTCACGCATCCATCTGTGATGCTGACACCATACTTAAGCTTGCTAGGCCCATCAGTTGGTGCATCCTGTTTCCCTTCGTTGATGTTGGATTCGATCATCACACCAGTGATGGTATGATCGCCAGACTCGAGCTGAGAGCAAATGTCCGCGAGTACCTTCGATTGGTTCCTGTAATCCTTTTGGGAGTTGGCGTCTGCGTTGTAGCAAGGGGTTGCGATTATAAGCACATCGTTTTTCGTAAGGAAAAAAAAAACCGATGGACGCACGGCTACAGTCAATCATCACACTCGGAGCCTTTCCAGCCTTGATGAGCCCGTCACGAGCTTTCTTGACGTGCTCAGCGCCGTAGTTGGGTCCGCTAGACCCTCCGCGGAGAATCACATGGCCGTGGGGGTTGCCGGCGGTCTTGACGATAGCGGCAAGGCCATGTTCGGTCACTCCCAGGAAGGTGTGTGCGTGCGACGCTGCGCCCATGGCGTCGACTGCAACTTGGATAGAACCTTCCGTGCCGTTTTTGAATCCTAAACAAATCAGGTTACCGTGAGTATGTTTAGCTGCGGGATCGAAGAACCATTGAGCCACGAACCGATAGGGAAGGAGGAGCCAGAGGCCAGCTCTCGATGAAGCTGAGATTCGGTCGTTCGTGCGCCGATCGCTCCCCAAGAGATCAGGTCCTGAGAGGCAAGGCAAAAGTATTTAGTAATCGTTGTCTGGTATCACCAAATAGTCTGAACTCACAGCGAAGTACTGTGGGGAGATGGTCTACAAACAAGAACAGTCAGCCTCGAATGCGGTTCTGCGACGCACTCCAGACTCACATCCAGCAACTCAGCACCGACTGGAAGACCCAGATCCGTGATATCGCACAGCAATTGGCGAGCCAATCGAAGGCCTTTGTTGATTTTGAAAGACCCGTCGATTTCAGGGTCACTGTGAGCGCCGTTTGTCAGCGGCTGAGCCTTTACAGGGTCAAATCGAGGCGCCTCACTTTACCAGTCCCTTCCAGCCTGCAAAGGATTGGCCTTAGCTCTTGTTGTCCTATCACAGTGGATAGTGACTTACCGACTGTCGTTCGCGGTTTCTTTTCCAGAGACGAGAGGAAGGTCAGCAACAACATCCTGGTTTCGCATATCGAAAATGTTGACAAACCTCACTAAAACAACAAAAATTCAGTGACCTAGGTTGCAGGCGGTTTCGAGAGAACCTCTGACTCACAAGTAAGTCCTCATTACAAGGAACAGTCCATCAAGCTCGGCAGCCAACGCCACCAACCGCTTCGCGTACTCCATCGCCTGAGCTGGATCATGAATGCTGCAGGGGCCAACGACAACAAGGACACGAGGATCGCTTCCTTCAATGATAGCTGCGGCTTCCCTCCTTGCAGCGGAGACTGTGGCTTTTGATGTCGGTGATGCGACAATTTCGGTCTTGAGGAGCTCGGGCTGTATTAGAGGCTCATACTAACGGTGCCAGGGAAATCCAAGTCAATGACACGCCGTCTATGCAGGGAATAATTGAGAACGTACAGCGATAACCCTCGAGTCTTCAATAGGCGAAGAGGATTGTATCCTTTGGAGTGGGGCGCCGCTCATGATCATGTCTAAAAATCGTAGAGGAGGAAGTACAGGTAAAAAAAGGGGGCTGTAGTAATAGGAGAGGTTCGAGATAGGCTTTCACTGACACGTCTAGGCGAATGCTTTTATAGAGATCCCAGCCAATACCCGTTCTGCCGAAGCTGGCCACGTTCGATTTGACGTGCAACGGGAGTCAAGCCAGGAACAAGTCTGGTAGTTTAACGGGGTTACTCGGTTCAAAGCCGGCGCCCGTGGATTAAGGGACAAGAATTCTCCGCGCTTTGGACCCGAACGCGAGTGAGCCTGCCGAGAGACTAATCTGGTGCTGGCGCAGGAAAAGAAGACACATCTAATCCACACATGAAACATAGATCGAATAGTAGGGGGCATGGAATATCGAACATACATACTGAGGCTCGCGACGTCATCAGCTCACTGCATGTTCGGATCCCACTGTCCATTCCAACCGGGGTTCATTTGATCACCCATGTTCTGTCCCATCATACTGCCGCCACCCATCATGGGATTGAACATCATACCCGAGTGTGGAAGATGCGGCATCCCAGCCATGTCCATCCCGTACCCGTTCCCACCGAACAAATCGTTCCCGAACATGTGCGGTTGCCCTTGCTGCGACGTTGGCTGGTACTGTGGCATGTATCCGAGGCCTGACATGCCCATGGGGTTCATCATCAATCCGTGGCCGCCCATATGCGTGTTGTTGGGGTTGTGGAATCCAAATGCGGCATTCACCATCCCGCCCATGTTTTGTTGGTTATTGTGCTGTTGCTGCATCGCCACCATCTGTTGTTGCTGCTGCAGATGATGCGCTTGAGGCTGCGGATGTTGCATCCCGAGACCGACACCTCCGCTAAATCCACCGCTTGAGTTGTGGCGATGGTGAGTTTGATGTAACGCTGGCGCACCACCGGGCCTCATCGGCGGGGCCATCATTCCCATTCCCGGACCTCCTCCACTGCCACTACCGCCGCCGCCAGCGCGATTGGGCGACTTTGGTCGTAGCAGGTCAATCTCTACGAATCATACAACAAAAGGTTGTTCGAATCAGTGCCTGGGTTGCTGTGGGGGGGGGGGGGGCAGAACTCGACAACGAACCTTGCGTTACAGGTACCAATGCCCTGCCAAGCATATCCTTGCCCAACTCGCTCTCCCAGACTTCGCTATCCCATTCACGGGCACCCGACTCCCGGATCAATTCAGGAGTCAGATCAAAGTCCCCGATTGTCACCCATCCCGGACGAAGAGAGTGCGGCCTTCCGAAGACTTCGACGCGGCGAGCTCCAAGGCAGAAGTTCTCGATCAGAGTGTACATCTCCGGTGGCTTGCGTGTTGGATCTAGCATTCAGGAACCGTCAGCGATCGCCCTCCCTTCTCGTCAAGACCCGAAAGCTACCTGTAGGATCTCCTTCCCAGATGATGACATCGGTATCTATATAATGGCCATTAGCAAGGAACTAATCATCCGATTCCTTCACTCACCGACGTTACAGTGCACAAACCAGCTATCGGTTGATCTTCGAACCGTCCCTCGGATGCCCATAAGACAATGCTGTTTCGTCCTCGTCAGCAGGGAAGTCGTCGGCGGGTCTGTCTTAAACGAGTTTGACCATTCAACGCCATCAAACCTCATACACGAAGCAAGCCAGTTCCTCTTACCCCGGGTCCAGCATTCGAAAATGTATTAGTTTTGATCCAAACGATATCTTCGCACCTTCGATACCCCCATTTCGCCAGCACCTCGCGGCCCTTCTCCAGACCTTCTCCAGCACCACTCCCCACCCAGAGGAATACGAAGCTCGGATCCGCTGCAAGTGGTGTGATCGGTAGAGATTGCAGTGTATCCCACGTGAATGATGATGAGAACGGCGGGTCTATGAGAATGACGTCAAACCTGGCAGACGACTGCGGAAGGGCGGTCGACAGCGCGGATTGTGGGATGTGGAATGGTGCTGATGCATGTTCGGCGACAGCGGCCTTCTTTAGAGCGAGCAATCGTTGTTGTTTTGGGTACCTGGAAGATGACAACCTCAATAACAAAGACGTTCCTACTAGTGAGACCTGGCTTACTCCTCGAATCGTCTCTCAGGCTCAGCCCCTAGTACCCAATTCTGGGACCACTCTCCGGTATCGACGTATCTTTGAGAGTAGTCATTCCGGATCGTCTCCTCTTCGGGCACATAGTTTGCGTACCGTGCTACTTTAGCACGTTTCGCCGCCGGGATCTCCGGCAGGATAACCCTTTGTGTCTGCTGGGAAGCCGAGCTTGCTGCCCGTCTCGGAGGAGTGTTCGGTAGTGGTGGTGATGGTGCGGGTATCAAAGGCAAAGCAAGAAGGGATTCTGGAGGAGTAGATAAACTCGACAAGTTCCGTCGGTGATCCCGTTGGAAAGTGCGTATTCGAGCGGTCAACGTAGCGTGAGTTCGTAGCAGCTCTTCAGTAGATTCCATCGTGACCCAAATTAGGAGGTGTGGAAGACGAATAGAAAATGGAGAACCTTCGGCCGGATTTTGCGGATATAACGGCCCAACATGAGCCGCTCCCTCACAAGCAATTGATCCTCTTGACAATTTACGAGGATGCATGTAATACTCCTTCGTATATCAAAGGCTGTAAAGGTATAAAAAGATATTCCCCTCGTAAACTAATATTGAATGGTTTTCTCACCGAATCAGCACGCGTTTCACCCCAGCAGTACACACACGCCTAGGCGCAGGAATCGCCTTCGCAAGCGTCATCAACGGGCTATACAACGCGTGAGACCACCTGATCGACAGCCTTCCGAGTCTCCGAAAAAGCTGAAGAAACGGCTAAGACCATTGTCTCTACCCGACGAACGCGCACTGCAGACCCTCCTCGCAACCCACCAGGCACAGATTACTTCTCTCGACCGTCGGGTGCATGCTGCTGAGCTCGAAACATTTCGCGAACGACTCGACAAGGAGATGATTATTGGGGAACTGATGGATGCTCAAAACACGGGTGCGCAAGCACGATCGAGTCGACTTCTGCTGGAGGAACAGGTTCAAAACATCTCTCGGATAATCGAGGGACTGAGCTTCGACGCCGGTATTGACAACGATGATGATGACTCTGGTTGTGGAGAATCCTCAGCACAGGGTGGCTCTCATATCAATCATGCCGCCCTTCCTCGACGCCTACGACTCATCCGATCGCGAGTTCAAGCTATGGAATCCGCTCGCCGAGTGTCCTTCAACGAGATAGGAGACTTGGAAAGGGAGTTGGATCAAATACGAGAGACTTTCACAGACAGGGAGCTCGAGTGGTGGGAGCAGAAGAAAAGGACGCGGGCTTACAAATTTTGGCTGCAAACCATTCAATTGGAGTACGGCATGGTGCTCTGGCGACACAGAGGATTGGAACTGGAACTGCTGTCGACTCACCGCGAACTCGATATGCTCTATACCCGGGTCGAATCCTTACCGGACGGTGACCTTGCGCAGCAACTCTTCGAAGCGGAGCAGACTAACGGTCGCATTTATCAGTACCTCGAAGCGCAGCAGAAATATATCGTGAACTTGGAAGTCGAAGCATCTGGATTGCGAGAAAGACTGAAGGATTTGGATCATGCGCTCCATCAAAGACAATCAAGGATACCTGCTTACCTGAAAAAGATTGAGGAGGTCGTGGAAAACCGAGAGGACGCTTACAGACGACTCAACGAGCTTGAACAGTCCCGACGGTTAGACCGTCCCTTGACCCCTAAAGCACCTGGAGACGACTACCAAGTACGAGAACCGCAGAATGCCTCCCCAAAGAAGAACGTCCGGTTTGAGAGTCCGCCACAACAATCGGCGCCGTCACCCGGCGACAGACCAACAACCTCATTCGACACTGAATGCTCAACGTCTACTCCATTCCTACACCACCCCAATCGCCAATTCGAGCACCCGCGCGTGCAGACACTCCCCAGCTTAACTCCTGATATCACAGTCGAACGCAACAGAACTCCAACCTCGTAGACCGAAACAGGCCAGCCATGTCATCTCGTTAGTAACTCCCACGATCCCTTTTGCGCTACGAAACGAAATTCCTTGTGATTCAACAGCCTGCTTTCATTCACTTGGTTCAATCAGCCCTCGTCATCAATGAGTTTAGAGCAGCTCATCGTAGAACAACCCGTATCAATCAAGCTCAAGCACATCATCAGACTATTTAATTATATCACTCTCCGATTCCGTTATTGTACTTACCGCGTTTTTGCCGTCTTAATGGTCAGTATAGATGGGATTCGATTGGCACCTACATTTGCCAGAAGTCCCGCCTGCGGAATCGTCAGATCTTTCGCGACCTAAGAAGTGCTCTAACATGCGTTCGTTCATTCATGCCTATGTATTCAAGTGATCATGGTGCTTCCTAGGGAAGGTGGCGGGATCTTTACCCAGCTCCTCATTCACTCCGCAGAAGGCCACGAACCTGGACGTTTGAACGAGTACGTCGCCTTGCCATATATACGCTATCATTTGATGAAGCTACCCTTATACCTCGTGTCCCTAAGAGCTCAGATCAAATAAGCTGATAACGTTTTAAGCTCCAACGTTAGACCGAATTCACCCGTCCCACCTGGCTCAGGGGGGCCGCTACAGCGCGAAGTCCAACTCAAGCAGAGCCTCTCAAAATCCTTGGGCATTCCATGATTTCCATGTGTGGTATACGTTAGATTAGATATACATGACTCGCTTCTGATTCATTGATATGAACTGTGAATGCAGGAGTGGTATAAGTTCTTAAAGGCCTCATTTGCACCAGATAATACCACAACCGAGAGCGCTTCAGTCAAATATCTAGATCGTTGATGCCATAAGCCACATGTATCTAAACGACACCGTAATCCGAAGCAACATACCGTATCTTCAAAATCGTCCTCCTTGCCGGTATCGTCCAAGGTTGCCCACGGTACAGACGCATCTTCCCAGCTGCGGGAAAGGAGTACACAATATAAGCCATCAATATAAGAGCCATTGTTCACAAAATCTATGCCTCGTACATCTCATCATCGTTGGTCACCTCTGGGGGCGGGCTATCCCGCCATTTGATCAATTTGTGGCACCATTCTTTCCACCGTGGGCTCATCTTCTTCAGCTTTAACAAGGTGGAATAATCGGCTGCTCCACTGGGGCTGCATGCGGTACGGAAGAGGTGGGTTCTTCTGCTGGCCTTCCAGGTCACAGCTGTATTGCCTCCAGCGGAGCCAACCGGGGCTGCAATGGGCAGGTCTCCAATAAGCTCGACGCTGATATCCTGCTCATCTAAAGAACGGTAATAGCCATCAAAGGTTGACCGTATAATAGACCGATCACTTCAAACGTCACCCCCTACTTTTACCCGTCAGGCACATTGCATAAGCTGGTGTACTCTAGCGAGCGAGCAAGAAAAGTCAATGACACGATGTCAAGAATATCAGTTAGAGGCTGACTGACAGTGACCTCCGTGACCAAGAGCATGCTGGTAAGCCTTTTGATCTTGGCAAGCTCCCTCCATGGGAGATCGCTTGGGAGGCTCATCGCTCGTGGGCGAACCATGACGAGGAAGGCTCCGCGTTGGCCTTTCACGATCTTGAAGTGGGCCTTCAGACTCGCGTGAGCCATGCCCGCGGCAGCTCTGATGTTCGTGGTTAGCCACTTCGAACACTCAACGAAGCGGGACGTCTAACTCACGCTGTTCCACCCAGTTCGACGTCCCCGCTGATAGTATGTTCCGAGCATATTACAAGTTCGTCATCAACCCTACCATATTTTGGGCGGAAATCATCTCCAAGGAGACTTGGAATGGCATCGGTGACCTCTTTCAGTTCATAGATGTTGCCTTCTCGCTCGAATTCGCCCGATTGTGAGTTGATCTCCCCAAAGTCGCCTGGCTTTTTTTTTTTTTTTGCAAGATGAGGGTGGCAGTATGAACAAGGAAGCATGTTTATCACGGTAACTTGGTCACATTGCAGGACCTACTTTGACAGGCGTTGCTGGGCACCAATTGGGGAATCGTGCGGAAGTCTGCTGAATCATACTGATGTAGAGCCTTGAATCCATGATTGGTCTGGGGAGAGGGGAGCAGGAACGGGGAGCAGGTTAACTGAGCCAAGGGGCGAGTAATAGACGAGATGAGAGGTCCGTTGGAATGTCTTGGAAAGGACCACAACTTTTCTGGATGCTGGAACGTGTATTTGATCCAAGGTAGAAGCTTGCGGAAAAGAGCACCGGCTCAGCCCTGAGAAGAAGCTCGGCATGAGGTTCAGGCCCAGGGAACGGTGGCTCGGGGCGATAAGCATAGCCTTTCAGTGTAACCGAGTAAAGTAATTCCGGATTAAGTTACATATAGAACGCCAGATACAGTCCAAACTAAATGTAAATCGAAAGATCAATGGGCGCTTATTGTGACCCTATGAGAATTGGCGGGTAGCCGCCATACTGATCACACTTATCAGAACTTCTCTCATGGAATGGATTGCTTCCACAAAAAAAGATTCTCCGAGTACTGGCTAGACTAGCCGGATTGGGTGAATGTTATGCTTCCCTTGGTGCAAAATGGAAGATTTAACTTAGGACTGAGATCACAGGGATGTACGAAGAGGGGTTTCCGCCATGATAAAGCGGTATGCTGTGAGCTGTATGGCTGTGCGCATTCTAGGGGACGAGCCTACCAGCTACGAGATGAGAACAAAAGACCAACAAGTGAGTCAACAAAATTGAAAAAGAGATAGGTTTTCTTCTTGCTCGTCCATTATTTCATCGCAGGTGTATAGAAGGTACGATCCTTTAGCGCGCTGCCATTCCCAGCGATTTCGCTGTTCGCGTTAGAGACGTTGAACCGATCACGTGTGCGTAGACTGTGGCACTCCACCATCAACATTCAGCCTCCTGATATCGGTTTATTTGCTTCCTTCTAGCTACAACTGATCGAGGCCCATCATGGGGAACACCAACTCCTTTCGGATACCGAAGGTGAGTGGATGTTCACATCCAAAAATTCGGGAAGCGCTCATGACATTCCTTGTGCATTCCCAGTTAGACGAATCTTTTCAAGACGGAGTTTCCAAGGCTCGACAGACATGGATCGAATATGGGCGCTCCAAAGACAGCTTAGATCTCGTCGCTTGCATCACGGCTTATAAATCAGCACTCGCGATTCTCCCTGTTGGCGATTCGAGACGTTCAGACGCTCTCGCAGACCTTGGCATCGCGCTGAGAGAGCGTTTTGGGCGGTCAAATCAGTTGGCTGATCTCGATGATCAGATCAATGTCCTCCTAGAAGCTCTCCCACTCCGTTTCGCAGGTGACCCAGATCGTCCCGCGACTCTCGAAAGCCTTAGCGTCGCATTAGGACATCGTTTCGAGCGGACGAAACAGATAGCCGACTTGAATGGCCAGGTCACTCTTCTTGAGGAGGCTCTGTCCTTGCTTCCCAGCGATAGCCAAGAACACCGCTCCACGCTCGAAAGCCTTGGTCGTGCGCTCAAAGCACGGTTCGAGCAGACCGAAGAAATAACCGACCTAGATGGATGTGTTAAGCTCCTCCAAGAAGCGCTCCACTCCCATCCCACCGGTAGCCCACAGCGGCTCGTCACATTGGACAGCCTCAGCATTGCACTTATAAGAAGGTTCGAGAAGACGGAGAACACGACGGACCTCGACCACAGTATTAAATACTACCTGGAGGACCTGAAAATCCGTCGCACCAACGATCCAGGGCGCTTAAACACTCTCAGCGGCCTTGAAAGGGGACTCCAGTTACGTTTCGAGAAAAAGCGCTGGGTGTCCGACCTCGACAAACGCATCCTTCTCCTGCGAGAAGCCGCCGACCTCTCCCCCGCTCATGACCCAGGTCGGCTGACCGCTCTGAGCAGGCTCGAGATCGCACTCCAAGCGCGATATGAGCAAACGCAACAGACCGTCGACCGTGATGAGCGCATCCAAACGCTTCGAGAGGCGTTGCTTCTCCCCTCCATGGACGACCCGGAGCGCCTATCATGTCTTAACAATCTCGGCATTGCATTGAGATCACGATTCATGCAGACGGGAGAGATGAACGACATAGTTCAAAGCGTCAAAAGTCATCGACAGGGTCTCCTACTCTGTACCGCTGATGTCGCAGGACGGATGACCACCTTACAGAATCTGGGTGGCGCCCTGAGGACGCATTTCCGGCGGACGGGAAAGTTCTCAGACCTCGACGAAAGCATCGAAAATAACCGAGAAGCTCTATCACTCTGTCCAACCGGTCACGGTACTCGATCAGCCGCCCTTACCAGTCTTGGCGGCGTGCTGAAAACCCGGTACAAACAGCGGGGCGAGATCGCCGACCTCAACGAAGGCATCAAATGCCATCGAGAAGCTCTCCGACTTTGTCCAAAAGATCATCCTGCACGTCATGGCGCTCTCAACAACCTCGGGGATGGCCTTAGGATACGGTACGGGAAGACCAGAAAGATAACCGATCTTAACGAAAGCATTAAATGCCACCGAGAGGATCTGCTGTACCGTCCTGTAGGTCACCCCGGCCGCTCTTTGGCACTCAACAACTTCGGCACTGCCCTCAAAGCACGGTACGAGAGGACAGGAAATATGGCCGACCTCGACGAGAGTATCGAGTACCACCGAGGCAATCTCCTGCTCTGTCCCACCGGTCACTGGACACGCTCATTGGCTCTTAAGAATCTCGGCGGTGCGTTACAGTTACGCTTTGACCAGACGAAGCAGAAGGCGGACCTGGACGAAAGCATAGAATGTCACAGAGAAGATCTCCTACTTTGTCCTTCAGGTCACCCTGGACACGCGAAGACTCTCAACTGTCTTGGTGGTGCACTGAAGGTAAGGTACGAGCAGACGCGCGAAACAGCCGAGCTGAGGGAGTGCATCCCTTATTTCCGGGATGCAGCATCCCATACCCTCTCCAAGCTATCGACGCGTCTTCGGGCGTCCGGTAACTGGATCCTTACGGCTCGGGAATGTGACCATACCTCACTGGCGGATGCTTACTCGTCGTCCCTTACACTTCTTGATCGCTCAATCCTCCTAGCACGAAACATTCATGACCGCCACTCTCGTCTGACGTCTAACATGGGAGTCAGCGGAAGAGATATCGCTATGGATGCCGCATCAAACGCTATAGCGACCAATCAACTTTGTTTGGCGGTAGAAGTATTGGAGAGGGGTAGATGCTTGATGTTTAGTCAGCTTGGGAGCTACCGAACGCCTTTGGACGATCTGGAAGCAGTCAACAGGAGACTGGCCGATCGCTTTCGAAAGCTTAGCGCAGTTCTGGAAGAATCCGCACTAGCGGATGTGGTCGAAAAGAAAAAACAATCTGCCGTTGTGGATGCCGTTTCAAGGTACTGTAGACCAGTCCGTCCTCTCATCTGGCGTGTCTCATACGCTCACAACGTTCATCTTCCAGGTATCAAAAACACGTGGACGATTGGGACCGCACCGTTGGAGAGATTCGAAAAGTGAAAGGCTTCGAATCATTCCTTCAGGTCACTCCGTACACCACTTTGCAAAAGGCAGCCGCGATAGGACCGATTATCATCGTCAATATTAGCCAGTTTCGCTCCGATGCCATCATCGTCCAAAACGACGGGGAACCCATTTCAATACCTCTTCCCGATGCAACACCATCAGACCTCAAGCCATTGCTAGAAACTTTGAATCAGGCTGCGATTTATCGCAAAACCGAGACAAAGGAAAGCGACCAAAGGCTAACCGGAGTCCTGCGAACCGTCTGGAGCACAATCGTGGAGCCTATCGTCTTCCATCTGGAGAACACATTAAAGCTTCCCTGGAAATCTCGCATATGGTGGATCCCAACATCGATCGCCTCGTCGCTCCCGCTCCACGCCGCCGGGACATATAGATCGGGCGACCGGAATCTCCCAGACCGCTATGTGTCATCGTACACACCAACTCTCGCAACCCTCCTCCGGTCCCGAGATGGATATCAGCCTGTAAAACGAGCTCTCGGCCCTAGGTTGCTCGTTGTAGCCCAATCTGGGGCAGAAGGAGAAGTACACCTCTCTGATGTCCACAAAGAAGTCTCAGTCATCCAGAAGCAGGCAAAAGGCGCCGTGGTTATCGAGGGAGACGAGTGTAGAAAGGACGCGGTGCTGGCAGGGATGAAGGACACGAATTGGGTGCACTTTGCTTGTCACGGCAAGGTACACCCCAGAGAGCCATTCAAGTCACGATTCGCTCTTCATACACGCCAGTCATCACTCACGCTTCTTGATATCATCCGAACCGGTCTCCCGCAAGCCGAACTTGCCTTTCTTTCGGCTTGTCATTCAGCAGCTGGACACAGATCAACCCCAGACGAAGTCATTCATTTCGCCGCAGGGATGTTGTTCGCTGGGTTTGGTGGCGTGATTGGAACCATGTGGCCAATGGCTGATGATAATGGACCGGTGGTAGCAGATGAGTTCTACAAGTATATGTTCCGGAATGGGCCGGAAGCTGTAGACTACAGCGATGCAGCGATGGCGCTGTCTCTTGGGGTGAAAGAGCTGAGGCGGAAGAAAGTTCCTTTACAGAGGTGGATCAACTTGGTCCATTATGGTATCTAGCACGTGTTTATCAAAGATGATCTCGATATCTCTAACCATCGCAAAAGAAGCCTAAGCACCCTTGATGAAGCTATCATCACCTGGTCACTCCCACAAAATCTCCTTCGCAACGGTAGTTGATATATTCAACGTTCTAAGGTTTCTTAAAGAGGCGTGCCAAGAGGTCCCCTCGCATCATTCACTGCTACCAAGCGTGCTGACAAAAGACTGGATCCTTCGACATATAGTCTCTTAATCAAGCAGGCAAAACGCAAAAGTTTAGGCTCCTTATTAATAATAGACTCGGAGCCAACGTTGTCTAAGTCAGCGTTGTCGTCTGGCCCTCTCTGCAAGGCAAAGTGACGAAAGAATAATATTCCATATAACAACGAAAGGCGCGACGTGCCTCGTGACAGAAATGAGGTGACGACTGCATACTATGAAAATCTTTGCAACACGCCCAAGTCTAGGGTTGGGCTCACTAGCATCGCCAGTATCACCGAGTCAATGCGGGTGGCAGGGCTCCATATGACAGGAGCCCGCGACGCTGTGTAGCAACCTGTCGGTTGTTGATTAACGGTGGGTTCGGATGATACTTGTAAACAGAAACTTACGGGAAGCGGAGGCTCGTCATCACTTTTAAGGGGCAGGCTCCCCGCCATTGATACTCATGTGAGGAGGTATCCCAAGACCTGTAGACTCCTGATAGAACTTAACAAACTCTTTCACGGGTTGAGGGTACTTTTCTCGATTGTCGTGTGAAATGCCTGAGTCCTGGTAGTGAGGGAAGAAGTGAGAAATGGGAATGGATCACAAGTGGGGTGTTCTCTTGGGAGGGCCAAAGTACACCGCCAGTTGAGTGAACTGCAGATCCATCTCCTTGGAGATATTAGATCTCGCCCTGACTCAACTGGTGTTAATGTACAAGGCAAAAGCAATCCTGGATCGAGCTATGTCGTTCCCCGTTGAAACGAATAGAGTCTAGTGGGAACGTACCTGCAGAAGATGTCGCCATTCCTTCGGAATACCCGTGAACTCGCCGGTTGAGCGGTTGAAGCCGACATGTGTAAGATGATACGGATCGTACGGAGTGCTGATCTCTGCTTTCTTAATACCTTTGGGGGGAGCTAGAACATAAAGAAAACCGATATATTGGAACGAGTCAGACCTTGTTTGAGGCTCGGGGTTATGGAGAGCAGAAGGATCCCTTTAGAAATTATGTCGTAAATATATCTGTGATGACGCGTTGCTGCCTGAGCACGTAGCAGGGTCGCAATGATACTTGAAAGCATCAGCGTTCCTGTCCCAGCTATCACATGCCAATGAAAGAACAGCCCCACTGGCGTCTTCCTTCTAGGGGATGATCTGAATTACGACTGAACGGGATCACTCACTCTTCGTGGGCGATAGAGAGCTATGTGATTTGAATGTGCTCATATCCGACCGTGACTTGATGGGCGTGGTGTCCCACGCTCTTGGAGTGTTCTGAAATCACGAAAATTCGCAATGCGTCAAGGTGAGTGACGATTCGGCTTCCCTGACAAGTGATATTGCATCGTGGCGCTGCTTACAAAGCGCGGTGTCCGAGGCTCGTTCTGAGGACAACCATCAGCTCAGAAGATACGCCCAAATGGCATTGTATGACTCACCGATGTTGGCGAGTTAGGAGTAGTTGAAAGAGCAACCCGTGATGTGGGCCTGGTGGTGACCGACAACGCACGCCGTCTCACAACACGCGAAAGCCACGACTCGTTCTAATAAGACAATGCGCGATTAAAAACATACCAACAGGGAGGGATACGCACAGCTCACCGACGTCGAGGAATTAGGCGATGCAAAAGTGACCTGTGGCTGGGCTGGATTTGAGTTAGAAGATGCGCGAGGCCTGATCGTGTTGCGGGATGATGAGGAATGATCCTGAGGAATAAAGGCTAAGTTGGCTGTAGGTGCAGGTAGTATGCTACGACCCACTGAGGTTGAGCTGTCGCCAGTCACTAAACTCAAATGCGACCCAGAACTGCTGGGATATGAACGTGCAGTTATTGATGACATCTTCTGGTTTTTCGATAACAGATCCAGGATTTTAGAAAGAGATAGTATTCCGTGGAGAGGGAGACGAACTTGAGACGGGTGTAGGTGAGATCGGAAACAAAGATATCAGCGGTCAACAATGCTTACGACCGTCAGATACTCACTGTCCTATAAGGAGTCCCTGTATGGGAAGCTTATTCCAAGGGCCTATCGCAAGAACTATCCCTCACCCCAAAGAGCAGGCGGACTCGTGTCGGAGCATCTTCTTTCCGCAATCGATGGAGCAACCATTCTCAGGAAAACGAGGTCTGGTCTGAGCATGCTGGCTCCCCCCCTTCATTAGAGGCTATGAGGCTATGATATGTCATTCATATATAGTCTTGCGTGGGTTGTGGGATGAAGAAGTTGGTCTTTGTTCTTATGAAGAACTGCAACACACTGATATTGCTGTGGGAGGGAAAGTGGTGAGAATGTTGTCTAGACCTACAAGAGCGTCTACCCCATCTTTCCTGTTGTTTGGCTTATGACCACGAAGTCCGCCCAGCTGACCTCTCCGAGACATGTGTCAGCAGGACGCGTAAAGTATTAACCTCATGGACTGATCGGAACTCGTCCAATCTATACGGGTAAGGGACACCCGTGGGTCGATTGATGCGTGGCCTGACAGATTCCTGGTAGGCCTTCTATCAACACTAACGGACCCGTCGCTAAGGGTAGTGCCTTAGTGGAAGGAACGATTGCGTCGTTAGGCCGTAAGATATTGTTCTTGTCAAAAGGAACACATCCGCACGGGATCAACACCACGGTTCAGTTCAAGTTGGGTTCAAGTGGTTTCTCGTCTTTTCCACCTGCTATCCACTCTGGTCTCGAGGTCCCGAAGATCTTTTGACTTCAGAGTATCCGCCCGTAGTGCAAGTTGCCATATTCTGCAGCATGATTACCACCCCAGAGCTAGGCACGGAGGGAATCAGTGATTACGCCTGATCGGCGCAACCGTTTACTGGCGGCCCAATAACGCTGCTTCGCGTAGAATCTATCCCCGTAGTCGAAGCCCATAATGTTGATCAGTGGTTTTGCGATACACTGGTCGGCACCCCAAACCATATCACCGTTCCCACACCAAGTCCCGTTTTACCTCATGGCAGGCTTCGCACTCAAACATAGGCTTCGGTGGTATAATCAACGTGACCTTAACGTTTCGTCCCATGGTCTGACAGGTGCTGGTGTTCAGAGGGGACACACTAATTATACTCGTGTTGGCGCCATAATATTGTATCCAAATTCCTGCTGGAGCCCTGGGCTCAAAGACTGGACAACGACGCTCGCTAATTGAGTGCACTACACACGACCGCCTGTCAAATGCGGGAATATCTAACTCCTTGAGCAGGTGCACATCCAGTTCTAAGAGAGCGTTGCCAGTGATCCCTCTCTGGAAGGGATGTCGATCATGCCGAAGGCAGTCAGCAAAAAATCAACAGCGAACAAGGGAAAATCATATCATGATCAACAAATTTGTTCACAGTGCTATCATCAAACTCCTTGCTCCGTAGCCAATCCGTGACCCACCCTACTCTCTAGCCACTTTGGGTCAACCTCGGTACTCGGGGTGACATCAAGCTGAAGCTCCTTGAATGCGAGTGGGGCACAAAATACAACGGTGGCCACGTTGAGAGTGAGACCGACATCATGACTGCAGCCACCCGCGCCGTCGAGAACCATACGGGCGGCAAGGGTGATGGAAGAGAGGCACGTGTCGCGAGGAGCACGGGTGGCATCGAAGGCAGGTATCCCTCGTCCTGAGAACTCACCTGTTTTGATTTTAGGTCCGCATACTTGAAATGAGCAAGATCTATCGGAGTGCTGATCTTGGGCATCCTGGCGGTTCTGAGGAAGCCTGGGACACGAAAACAATGGTAGATTCAGTGACTAACTCGCAATTTGTGTGAGATATGAATATCAGGGACGACCTGCCTTTTCAAAGGACGACATTACGGGTACATCCACCAACACGTTTTGCGCTTTAAGCACCGCCAGGATACATAAATACCGTAAGTCTCAGTTCTAGACGCTGATGAGAAGACAACTTTCCTTTGCGCCCCTCTGGAAGATGTTCAGAGTCGTCGTGACTGAACGTAAGGGTCTCTATCACGGCTTCCGGGTGCTTTTCATGGTCGTCACCTGAAACAATTGACTCCTAGTAACGAGAGAAGGGGCGAGTAATGGCAATAGCTAGATGCTCTCCTGGGGAGAGTCGGAATGAGCTGAGTTGCGGGGATACATCTTCGGAGATTGGAGATGGATATACAAGAGGAAAACAACGCCCCACCGACACAGAGATGAACAGATACCAAGAACCGTACCCGGGACAGATGCTGCCACGTTTTCGGAAGACCCATGAGCTCACCAGTTGAGCTGTTGAAGCCGATATGCGTGAGAAGGACGGGACCCAGTGGGGTGCTGATCTCTGGGTTCTTTGCAAATTTGGTGGAAGCTAAGA
>WSTV01000019.1:0-88928 GCA_019632285.1 Tulasnella sp. 332
TTACCGTCTAGGGCATCGGAGCGAGAGGTAGGGGCACTGAGAGCGCTTTCTGAGGTGAAGTGGAAGGGAGCGGCGACAACCGATTGAAGGGCAGCTGGAAGGGAGCTCAGAGACACTTAACTACTATAGAATAATTTCGTCGGAATGCTGTTTTCTATTTATCTGTCACTGATCTGTGTCATTGTGGAATATTGATCAAAAATTTGAGATCTTATCGTGGGGGGAAGCATCGCACAGGTCAAAGCTAAACAGCGTCTTGTCACCGTGCTTAGATCAAGTCTATCGCACGCACGGTATTCTCGCCGTGTTTGGTCTTTATGAAGGGGCTAAGACCTGGTGATCATCTGGAATGTGTACAATATCATGCTTTGGGAGTTCATCAACCATCGCAACCTGGGTGTTGCCTTTGAGAATAATTATATTTTGCTTTATCGGTTTTACAGTCCAAGTGCCGGCAACGAGACAGAGAAAGGGAGGAAGAAAGAGAGAGGGAGCCTTCACACCGAAAGAAATGATTCAAACGAATGAAAAAGGCATAAAGTTAGGACGATAGCTGACTGGGCAAACAAAAATAATGAATGAAAGCAATAAAACGGGCGTGCAAAGGGAATAACGGGTCCAGCTCGATTGAGGACCGGATGTGATGAGGGGAAACAGTCCGTAGCAATGCGAAAAAGTAAGACGTAGGAACGATGCTTGACATACACCCAAAGATTTTACATGGCGTACCCAGGCGCTGCACCAGGTGGCAGGCCATGCTGCTGGTATTGGTACTGATCTTCCGCGTAGTACTGCCCATTTTGTTCTTGGTAGTATCCAGCTGGAGGAGCGGCCCCGTATGTCAAATGCGCTGTGCTGCTGTATGGGTCTTCCCCAGGCGGACCAGCATAGCCCATATCGTTCTCATATGCGTAGTCACCGGCATGGGGGTCCCCATTGCTGTAGACGGACCCTTGGTGATACGAAGGCATTGGCGGGTAATCGTATTCTGATGCTCCTCCACCTCCACCGCCTTGATAGACGCTGCCATTGTAATCGGACTTGTGATCCGGATCCCAGTATGCGTCTTGCTGTTGGCGGGAGTACTGGTTGTCTTTCATTTCCAAGACGTCATCGATCGCCACGCTGGGGAGTGTAGGTTGTTGAGGAAGGGAGACGGGGACGGCGCCCTTCTTTCCTTTGAGATGGCCAAAGTCGCCCGCTGCTTCTTTCTTTGCTAGTGCAGCTTGTCGCAGTACTCGTTGTTGTGCTTTCTTCTTAAGAAGCTCAGCGATACGCTGAGATTGCACACTCAGTCAGCTTGGAAGTCTCGTCTTTGATCAGTGACAATAAAGAACGCACCTTGTCGACTTTGTGGCAACAGTATTCCTAATGGGATCCTTACCATCAGCATCCGAGATTTTTGAATATCCACCACCACGAGGCTAGAACCTACCTTCAAGTTTCCTCTGATATAGCAGAGAAGTGGGATGTAAAGTATGCCAGCGACGAGAAGAAGCAATAAGGAACCGATGAAGATCAAACAGGTGAAGATCATGGTGACCAGTAGCCCTGCCGTGACGTAGTCGCCATCGTAGTACGAAGAGATCTTGTTGAACGGGTTTCCTCTTCCGTTGGCGACCCAGAAGGAGTACAGAGTGAGACCATTGATACACTGACGAGCACCATCTGCGAGAAGGACACGCTTCCATTCTAATAGATGTTTTGTTTAGTCTAGAGCGCTCTTCATGCCAGAAAGGGCCACAAAAAAACTACCTTTAAAAGTGAAGAATATAAAGAATGCGAAATCGTCCTTTTTCTTGGTGGAGTTCTCGATCTGGGAGAAGAAACAGAAATGATTGTAGGACCCTTTTGATTTAATGGAAGAGGGATAATTAGTATCGGCGCCAGAGGACATTGTCCAGATGAAAACTCACGAAGACTGTAGTAGTTGTTGGCCATGATGTTGGTGAATGCGTAAGATATATCCCGACTGGCAATGATCTTCTTCGATTTCTGTGCCTCATACGCCAGCTATGCAATTTGCATGGGTCAAACGGAGTTACGCCAACTCATATCAAGCGACGTACCAGCAGAAACGAGAAGATGATGCACCCAACAAAGATCCACTTCCCGACGGAGAACGAAATCGTAGGACATTCATTGGCGGGGCATCGGTTGTAGATCGTATTGGTCCATGTCGTGGATGTCAGCATAGTTGCGGCGGTATAGATATCGGATAGGTAGACGAGGAATGATTTGAGGACGAGGATGTAGATCCACATGTACTGGACGCGGACACCGAAGCTCTTCGTATGAAAGTCTCGGGTGTCCACAAAGTCAAACTACAAGGATGGGGTTGACGGATGAAAATGATGCTATTTCAGTACAGGCTGCGGCATCGTGGGTCGGCGCTTTCATGATGGGCGATAAAGCTCACCTTGTGGTCCTGGACGACCTCTCGCTTCCATGCAGGACCTGTACAGCACATGGTTGTAGTCGTGTGCGCAGTAGGTCAGATGGAGGGTAGGGGAAGAGATGAAACTGGTGCAAGAGGCGGATTCAGGAGACGGCGGGAGCGACGAGTTTCGACCGGCGAAGCTGTTGGTTTGTAGTCGGCTAGATGGGAAAAGACTGTGGTAGTTGGGTGGTGGTGTTTGGAGACGAGAGAGAGGAGAAGGAAGGAAGGTGTAGGGAGCGCGTTGGTACGGGCGATGGAAAAGAGTGGACAAGTGAGAGATGGGGACAACGGACGAAACGCCGGCGTTGTGCTCTACTCCGGATGTGCTGACCCGGCGCAGTGTTGTTCAAAACCCGACTGTCTACTATTTCCCGCATAAATCTTTACTCCTCCGCCCTCCGACCGACATTTCGCCCTCACAAAATCCACCAAATTGAACCTTGATCTTATATTAGGAAAAGATGACAACTGTACAGAAGATTCAGGAGATTGAAGATGAAATGGTGTGTCGCAAGTGACTGTGATTGAATGAGAGCACTGAAATCGATTCATCCTCAGGCCAGAAGTACGATGTCACTGATCATTCCACATGTCCTTGCTGAAACATTGCTCCTGATACTTAGCTCAAAAGAACAAGGTGTGAAGTCGCCTTTTGACTCCTCGGATGATCTCGTTATTGATGTGAAATATTCAAAAGGCCACGAGGTAAAGCATCTAGTAGACCACCTACATCTGCTCCAACAAAGCTTACATTTGGCACTTAGCTACCACCTGGGTTTATTGAAAGGTGAGTTCCTCCTATCGCGTGTGAATAATCCATTGGCTAGACCACTCCAACTCAGCTAAGCTCGCGAAACTTCGCCGAGAATTGATCGCGGGTCCTTCGGCGGGTGGAGGTGGCGGTGGTGTCGGCTTCGATGTTGCACGGACGGGTATAGCATCTGTGGGGTTCGTAGGTTTCCCCTCTGTCGGAAAGGTACGTAATTACGGCCCTTTTCCCCTGTACAGTAAGTTGATGGCTGGGTTTTACAGTCGACGTTGATGAGCAAACTCACCGGGACGCATTCAGAGGTCGCCGCGTATGAATTCACAACGCTCACAACTGGTATGGAAGGCTGTCCATCGTTGGTTCGCTCTATCATGGAACACTCACGCTTTGGATGTCAGTTCCGGGAACGGTAAAAGTGCATGGCGCTCCAATTCAGATTCTTGATCTTCGTAAGCGGCCCATCCACTCGGCCGCCTCTCTGATCACATATTCATCAATCTATCGTACAATATCAGCCGGTATCGTCGAAGGAGCAAACGACGGTCGAGGACGTGGTCGGCAGGTTATTGCAGGTCAGGATGAACTATCGATCTACGTCACAATCGAACCTAACATCGTCACTGAACCCCCATATCAGTCGCACGAACATGCAATCTCATCTTCATAGTCCTCGACGTCCTAAAACCCTTGGGCGACAAGGCCCTGATCGAAGGTGAGCTGGAAGGCTTCGGGATCCGATTGAACAAAAAAGCACCAGCGATCGTTGTCAGAAAAAAGGTCAGAGATATCATGACAAAACCTTTCTTTCTGAATGGATCTGTGTTAAAGACATGGTTTTCCTCATCGCGTTTTATAGGAACGAGGAGGGGTCAATATCACCCATACCGTCCCGCTCACCAAGATGGATCAAGACGAGATTCGTGCCGTGTTAGGGGAATATAAAATGAACAACTGCGATATAGCAATACGGCAGGTGGACGCTACGATCGACGATTTGGTGGATGTGATCGAAGGGAATCGTGTATATATCCCTGCCATATATGTACGTCAAAGCCGCATCTTCCTTTCTCTCTTTTTAATGCTTTATTCCTCTCCTCCCCTCACGTTCGTTTGTAAGGTTTTGAACAAGGTGGGCCGTATCATGCGATCAGCTGACGTAAAACCCGTTAATTGCTTCTGATTACTCCCAATGGAATTGTAGATCGATGCGATTTCGATTGAAGAGCTGGATCTACTGTGAGTAACGCCAATAATGACGTGGACGGGTTTGACTGATTTTTTTTCCCCCGGGGCCCCAGATATAAGATCCCCAACTCCGGTGCGTCTCTTGTTACTGTTGGATCCAATTTGCTTTCTTTGTAGGAGCTGCCGGCTCAAGGCTTCCACCATTCCTTAGTGCCCATTTCGTCGAAGGAGTGGTTGAACGTTGATGAGTTGGTTGATGTAGTGAGCCCTTCAGACCATAGTATTCATTGAAAACGCTCATCTCCAGTTCGTTAACTGGACCACGTTTTTGCGTTGTAGATGTGGGACAAACTAGACTTGGTCCGAGTGTAAGTTCTAATCGGCCCCCCCCCCCACTTATAGACGAACCGTA
Organism: Tulasnella sp. 332; assembly: GCA_019632285.1. Taxonomy (NCBI): domain Eukaryota; kingdom Fungi; phylum Basidiomycota; class Agaricomycetes; order Cantharellales; family Tulasnellaceae; genus Tulasnella; species Tulasnella sp. 332. The sequence goes on from WSTV01000019.1 coordinate 4,807, forward strand.
TGACGGGACATTCCCTCTCATTAGATACACGAAACCACGAGGTAACGCGCCAGATTACACGGCTCCAGTCGTCCTTCGGAAGGGGAGGTCAAGCGTGGAAGACTTTTGTCACTCAATCCATAAGGAGATTGCCAAGAACATGAAGTAGTGAGTCGCCATTTGGCAATAGTTTCATATATAGTTCTAAGAATGTTGATCCATTTATTGTGCAGCGCGGTCGTATGGGGCTCGTCTGCAAAACACTCAAGAGGCCAGAAGGTAGGGCTGGAACACATCCTGGAAGACGAAGATGTAAGCCTCCTCCAAATTATCTTGTCATTCACTATCATGCTCTCGTTCACGCTACATCACATCCTTGCCTAGGTCGTTACCATCGTCAAGAAGTAGAAAAGTCATCTTTGGTGCCGAATGATCATATGGAGAATAAGTAAAATTCTGACATCTAGTACGTCCTAATGTACAAGTATCCCAGTCTCAGGAAGGCCCAGACCAGACCCAGGGCGCAGTACACGCTCGTTAACATCAAAGGCAGAAACTCCATCTGAGACGCAACATCAGCCATGACATCGACTTTCACGTCACCAGAGCCCACCGTCACTTCTTGTTCAGGTGCAACCATCGCCGATTTGGTGGTGAGCATGGGGTACAACGTGACGAACGTCTGTAGGACGATAAACCCAGAGATGTACGCCTTCTCAGCGAAATCGACCAAGACCATGAGCTTTGAAGATGGATATCTAAAATTCATGTGTCAGCGGCATACTCATGATCAATGTAGCTTTAGAAGAAAACACGACATACTCGTAAACCCGCCTACCCAAACTCTGGAGGACGACGACACCCCATATGACAGAGTATAAGATTTTGACCAGCGTTTCTATGAAAGGGAGTATTTGTTCGTACATGGTCCTCACATAAGGACAACGTTTTCTGCAATTGACTGACCTGCCGGAGTGAATAGTAGCGGGAATAGCGAGAAGATACCAGCGACGCTGGCAATCGTGAACGTTCTAAAGTGAGCGTGATTATCTGCAGCTAGCAGGCTATGGAGTTGGGCGTGTTTTAACAAGTCGCAATCACCACTCGCATTAAACCCGAGCAATCTTGCCTGAGAGGCACCAAGACCAGCATGACGGCCTTCTCGTGGACGTGCCAGCCAAACATGAAAGACGTATAGCCGCACAGCGTCAGAGCGCAGACGAATGACCGATACGTCGGGACTATCCACAACTTCGCGAGGAATACCTGAAGAGGGCGAGAACAAGTTGCATAAGTAAAATATGGAGTGCCACGGCGTTGTGAATCATGGTACCAGTTGAAACGCCACGGTAATGACGAATGTGTGAAGTGGTTTGACGGTCGGTATGATAGCGAATATCGTATCGCCTACCAGTCCTCGTGACGTAGATGACACTCCAGCGGCGTTGATCGCAAGGTCCCATCCTAACCGCTGAGACACTGAAAAAGATGCACCCCAAGATGGTCGGCTTTAGATGGGTCACCGCGACGCAGATTATCACGAAATAATAATCCACCTTTCAAGAGGACTCGATCCAACGCGGTGATCAGGGCCCATGCGTTCGGCGCCCAGTAGGCATGATTGAGACCTCGCGTGAACGGGAAGAGCCGAGAGAGGAGCTGGGGGAGCTGACCCATGATGGCGAAGGGCCCTAGGGATAACACGAAGACGATGATGACCGCGTTGGCCAATTTCATGAATTGTGGGAGACGAAGACCGCCTGAAGCACAAGGGGTCAGTAGAGCTGCTGGTGTTCGGAATGGAGATACTATCATACATTGTGGTGTTAGACAATACGACCTAAGGAGATAAACAAAATAGGCAGGCTGGGATGAAGGATACGTTGAGCTGAGTGAGCGGCACGATCGAGGAAACAAATAGCCATACCGCCAGATACATGTATATATGTTTGAAGTTGAGTAGTACTGCAAATAGGAATCCAGAGAACAGCTTGTTGCCCTGAGAATGAAGCGGTTACATATCGCTTCAGGGGAGAGCATGATCATTTACGGAACGGATCGTGGTTTGACTAACGTTTCGCGCCATCAGGATGGACCATAAGAGTATCCCGAACATGAACCCGTTATACTGAAAATGAATATGGTCCACGATCAAGAAGCTTGGATGTAAAAAGATGGAAGCGGAGATGATTGTCTGCATCGTCCGGTTAGTTGAAGTCCCCCGGATGAATCTGAGAGCATGCACAAGACGGTAAGACAAGGTATAAGCGCAGATGGAGAGGTTACATCCAAGTTTAGCTGTACCTCAGGAGAGCGGCACCCATAACGAGCTCTGTTACTATGACCGTTGTTCTCTGGAATGCGATGACCGACCAAGCATCGTACTCCAGATTATTGAGGTCGGTTATCTTGGGGTCCACCACTCGGGCAAAGAGGGACATGAACCATTCGAAGTAGGCAAAGAATGGCGGATAGTCCAACGCTGCGCGTACCCAATGAGTTCACAGCAGTCGTACACATTGATACCGTGGTTGAGGTGCACTTACTCCACTCCGAAGTCGTCTAAGGACATTTCAGCCTGATGTCATTCTCGAGGGTGAATTCATTCCAGGACGTACATCATAGTACCATTGAGAAATGGGTAGCGTGCGTGTTATGGCGAGCCAATTCCGATGGACTTCGAAATCTGTTGACCGACTATCCAGAGAAGTATGAGCTCGTTTCTACCAGCTGGATGGCTCCATCCAACTGACTATGATGGATATAAGACCAGCTTAATGACCGTCGACAGCACAAGGATGTCCCTCTCATGAGATCGGAGGAATGGATCTGGTTGGACAACCCTTTCGTCTCTAGGGGCATAGTCCGAGCTATTGAGACGGGAGAGTGATGATGACCCAGCACGGTGTTGCGAGATGACCGGGCTGATCATCACCCTTGGTGGTGGTGCACCAGTCGATAACAGAGACGACGACATTTGGTTGCGTGGAAGTAGCGGTGATTACAATGTCCAAAGCTTTAGTCGATAATTGAACACGTTCTCAACACAAAACAAACACGACGTTTCCTCCGGCACACTTATGAGCGCTCAAGCTGTACCATCCAATGTTGCCAATCAACTGGCCACCCCGAGGCGAGTCCCTGAGGTCTAGGAAACCTCCTGCTACATATCCAACCTCTTACCTAAGAAACTTCTATACGCAGCGGTAGTCCCATTCTGACGAAGCTCCTCCTGTTCGCTGTATGTTTGGGATTAGCACCCATCGGAACATACTACCTCTCTCAAAAGTATCTCTGGGAAGGTACAAATCAAACATAACAAATCTCTCAAGCCATAGGTCTGACAAAAGATTTGGGCAATTTGCAGGCAATGGCACATACGCCGCGATCACCGCTATCGCAGCAGCGAATGGCGTTCTCATCACCTACATCATCAGTTCGATTAGAGAGGACACGAGGGAACAACAAAAGGCAGCCAAGAAGGGGACCGAATCTCGGAAGGACCGGTGATTTGCTGTTCGCATGTCGACTTTCTCTCCTGTTATACCAGTCCCTGCCAGCCCCCCCCCCCCCCCCGCGTAAGAGATCGCGAGTGTGACGAACGAACAGAGGTATAATGATAATGCCACAAAATAACACTACACAGAGATAAAGGTGATAGAAGATAGAGATACAAACACAAGATGAGACATCCGTCAATCATACGTGAAAGAATAATACAAGAAGAAAGTCCATCCGAAAAGCGAAACGTCGGATACAAGAGAGTAAAATAAGAACTGCTAAAAAGCCAGACTCGGAGATCCCGCCTTACAAAGCCTGACCCCACTCAACCCCTCCCACATAAGGAGACGCTGGCGACCGATGCAAGCTATTGGTAGCTAGCGTCCTAACCCCGTTGTCCATCGCCAGCAGATCCGAAGACAGCTGCCTGACCAACCGTACCTTGGCTGGTGTCACAGGCGTCTCCAAGACGCGCAAAGATGGTCCGAAGTCCAGATTCGATAGCAAGTCGAACGTATCCGAACCTAGAGACGGCATCGCTAGCATCGGAATTGCGCCACCCGACATCACAAGTGTCGTTGTTGAGGTTGCGGCGGCGGTGGGCCAAATCGTTCCCGATGCTACTCGAGCCTTTTGTGCCGTCAGTGGCGTGATCGTCGTGTGCTGCGACCGATCCGTCTCTGACGATGACCGCGCAGTGGCGATGCCATCCCCACACCCAAACGTACTCGTCGAACAATCCGGGTCCTGCGAACACACCGTAGTAGCTGAAGACGATGTCAGGCCATCCGGATGATCCATCGAAGAGAGATACGACCCAGACGACCTCGCCTCAGACTTGATCGATGGGCTTAGTGTCCCCGCTTCCGACGGCGTCGTGGACTTGCGATCATTCTTGGCAGACTTCGAAGGCGCACGGATAGTGGTGGAGCTTTGAGAGCCGCCTGACGAGGTGTACATCATTGAGGGGGGGAGGTCGAATGTAGACGGTGTGATAGGAGGCGTAGGGAGCTCGTGAAGCGCCTCGAGAGGAGCGGCTTGAGGGATCGTAGACGGTTCCGGTCCGCCCATGGTTGTAGAATCCAACTTCTCAGGTTGGGGGAGCCCAAGTCCCATGCCTGAACTCGCCCGAGCGCCAGGAGGTTTCGGGAATAGGGACAACGACATCTCCGATCCCGCTCGCGAATAATCCCACCCTAACATCGACGCAGACGACAACGAGGACTTCTTCTGCTGCTTCATCACCACTGTTTCAGGCACGGACGTGCTCTCAACGGGCATAGACTTCAGGTAAGGCAGGGAAGACGCTGTATCGGGACTCCCCGGTATCTTCATATCTGGTATCGGTATCCCCACCCCCGCTTCAGCCTTCGTCTGTGGCGCGGCTACTGCTTCACCTTGGAGCTGATGCGGTGGCGTGACCACCACAACATCCCTCGCGATTTGGTTAAAGTCAAAGAACAGCCGTGCCGCCGATGTGCTGAGTGGAGGTGAGATCGGGGGTGTCATCGTCGCCAAATCGGCATTGACGAAGCGCGCATTCGGTGGGAGGGGGAGCTTTTGAACCTCGGTGTATAACGCGAGCGCAGTCGATGAAGAGGATGAAGTAAGCGGGCTGCTGACCAACGTCTGCGCACGACTCCGTCTTCGAACGATGAGCGGTTCCACGACGGGTTGTTGCTGGGGTTGAGAAGGTGGTGCCGGGAGCGGTCTGTCGGGTGCGCCAGTGATACGGGCCGTCGTCGCGTCGAGATCGTTCATGGTAGCCGAAGTCCAAGATGGGAGACTCTTCCCATCTTCATGCGCCTCGTGCAAGAACCGCTCCCAGGTCAAATCCAACTGCGGCACCTTCATGGACATCGGACGCGACGTCGGCGTCGTCGTCCCACCAGTGTCACTACCACTGTACCGAATCTCGGCCTCAGACTTGGCGGTGGATGACGAGGCAGGTACTGGGTTGCTTAGGATGGACGGCTGTTCCGACCGCGCAAGAGGGTTGGTAGAGGACGCCTGCCGAATGGACATGCTGCGATACGCGGCCATACCCTCACGTGGACTACGGCTTGAAGCTGCCGCGGCTCCTGACGATACGCTCTTGCTTCTCGCCCTAGAAGCCGCGAACGAGGTGACTTCCGCTGGTGCCGATTGAGTGATCTGCATAGATGGAGGGTGTGGGATGGGACCGTAAGTCGTCCCTTGACCTGACGGACCTGACATGGCGATCGGAGGGAACTTAGGTACGGGAGGGAGGGGTCCGAGGACGTGTGGTGGGATGGGGGGACACTTCGCGGTGCTAAGTGACGAAGCTCGGGGCCGGATTGACTGTCGCTGCTGCTGCTGTTGTTGCTGGGTCGTGGACGAGGCTGATCGCGAACCAATGGTCGGTCGACGAACAGGTGCAGGCGAGAAGGGACTCTCTGCGCTTGACAGTGTGGATGTAGAAGGAGGGTGATAATGCGATGCGAACGGGTCCGCAATGCCCGGACTGTCATTCCCGACCGCCCTCTCCTTCCCTTTGCTCGCCATGTGCATCGGAAGTGCTTCCGAAGGGTGTGGCGGTTGAGGAGGCAGAGGCTGGTCGCGCTTGTATCCGAGCTCAGAGGTATCCTAAACGTGTAACAAGATCGACAGGGTCAGGGGAAGTGACTCTAATTGAACCTGAATTAACTTTTTTTTGTTCCTTCTTCCAAGATCCACGCACCGTTACTCGGACCGAAGGTGTACGCCTGCCATTAGTGGTTGACGCGTGTAGTTGACGCGGCGGCTGCTGCTGCTGCGGTGGCGCATCTTGAAAAGAGTTGGACGAGACTTTGCTCACGTCCACCGCGGATCTGAAGAATAGACGAGACAGAGGATGGCTAGGTAGGCTGGGCGAGTCCTGCAAGCGCATGATGCTCCTGTCCCTCTTTGCGTTCGTGTGGAACCCGGATGATTGCGTGGCGCTCGAGCTGAAAAACCTTCCCTTCCTCGAGGCGGATCCAAAAGATGGGATGGGTGAAGGAGTCCGAGAGGAAGGCCCACCGCCGCTGCGAGACACGCTCCGAGGATGTAGGTTGTCGTTCTCGCTTGATCCCGAAGAATAGGTGTGTAGCGACTCCTGTTGCAATTTTCCTTGCTGCTGTAGCTGCTGTGCCGCCTTGTCTTTGGTCTTCTTCTTCGACGAGAGGAAGTTGGCTAGGCTCTTCATGGCCATCGAGGTCGTACGAGGAGGAGGTGATGAGGGTGGGAGAGTGAGGAGGTATAGAGAGAGCGCGGTAAGATATGTAAAACGAGTGGTTAAAGCTGGCTGTATGTAACGACAGACAGGGTAAGGAAAGTGGGGGGGAGGCGTGCAGGAGAAATTGAAGTGCTAGAAGGGAGGGTCGTGAAAGGCCTATCGTAATAACTTATAAGCCCGTGGATTGGGAGGGTTCACTTCGTTTTATCTCCTTTCTGCCTTCGTTCGGCTTGCGTCGAGAAGAGCAAAACGGCCAGGCGCCGTGGAGCCGTTGGTTATAGAAGGATCGATATGAGCGTGAAGGTTGCTTTGTCGGCGTTAGTTGGGATCGGCAATCGCTTCCTTTGTAAAGTGTGCAGCACCTGGCGCCTCCGAAGGACACGGTCGGTCTTTCCTTGCCAGAAGAAGGAACAAAAGGAAAGAGGGGATAATAAGCACGACGGGCGGCTCGTTGAGGACGATAGAGGGATAAGGAAAAGGTCAAGAAAGAAAGGACGAGACAGGAGGTCGAAAGATCGGTCAAAGGTTGGTTGGAGTAAACAAAAGGAATAAAAGGTCCAACGCACGTATTCGCTGGGTCCATCCCATCTTCTGGTCTCCGATCAGTCCCAGTTGGAACTTTGACCATCAGCAACGACCAGTAAACATCCTCGACCATCACGGTCAATGGGCAACATCATATTTCAAATCTCCGAGCTGAGCCCTGGTGCCTGTGGCTTAATTCGGTTACTGTAATTTAAGGCACGTGTTGCGACCCTCACTTTTTTTCATGCCGCCCGGTGCCACAAAAGAAAGCTGCAGGGAAAGAAAAGAAAAAGAGGTTGGTCCGTGCTATGGGTTTTTGCTTTGTTTTTTCAAAGTTGAAAGGAGTCGATATCCCGTCTAAAGTAAGTAGTGGTGATACAGATTACAAGTAAGGGTCATGGTGTGTTGTTGCAGAGGCATGGCTTGGATAAAGAGATGGATAGATACGGTGCAAGGAGAAAAAAAAACCCATGCAGTCCGAATGTGCAGCGAAGTGAAATGGGAAACAAGATCAAGATAACAGAACCACCAGCCATTCAGAAGTCCTCGTCAGTGTTGCTAGAGGAATGTTGATTAGCAACTGAGCGAGTGAATACGAAGATCAGGCATGACGTACAAGGCATTGTGGTTCGTCGCCGGCGCATCGTTCTTGACGATCGTCGTGCTAATGCCAGCCTTAGCATAATCGGACACACGCTTCTCGAAGAAGTTGGTCTTGCCCTGGAGCGAAATCATGTCCATGAAGTCGAACTATGCAGTTGGACGATTAGCCGGGACATTGCTGAATATATTCCAAGCATTACACTCACGGGATTGGTGGAATGGTAGTGTTTCTCGTTACCGAGTGCAACAAGAAGCCGATCGGCGACGAACTCGATGTACTGGCTCATGAGCTTGGCATTCATGCCAATCAACGAGCAAGGTAAAGCATCTAGAAAAGATACCCTCATCAATTTTCTGTGGTGTGGAATACGAGAGACACTTCCCCACCTGTCAAGAACGACTGCTCGATCTCCACAGCCTCGCTGATGATCCTCAAGACAAGCTCGGGATGAGGGCGCTTGCGCAAGTGGCTGAAGAGCAAGCACGCAAAGTCGGTGTGCATACCCTCATCCCTGCTGATCAACTCGTTCGAGAACGTCAACCCCGGCATCAAGCCACGCTTCTTCAACCAGAAGATCGACGCGAACGATCCAGAAAAGAAGATGCCCTCGACGGCGGCAAAGGCGACGAGACGCTCGCCAAAGGTTGAATCCTTGTCAGAGATCCAGGTCATGGCCCAGTCGGCCTTTTGCTTGATGCAAGGGATGGTCTCGATGGCATCGAAGAGGAAATCGCGCTGCGCGGGATCCTTGATGTAGGTGTCAATGAGGAGGGAGTAGGTCTCGGAGTGGATGTTCTCCCTGTGGAAGAATGTGTGTTAGGAACCTTCGAGACTGCAGAGATCTAAAGCGACCCATACATCATGATCTGGAACCCATAGAAGCATCTTGCCTCAGCGGCCTGAACCTCATTGGAGAATCGCTCGACGAGGTTCTCGTTGACAATGCCGTCAGAGGCGGCGAAGAAGGCTAGGACGTGGGAAATGAAATGGCGTTCGTTGTCATTGAGCTTGTTGTCCCAATCATGTTGATCCTTGGAGAGATCCATCTCCTCGGCGGTCCAGAACGAAGCTTCGGCCTTCTTGTACATCTGCCATATCTGAAAGGCAAAACGCCGCCCGAAAAAAAATTGGTCATATCAGAAAATAGCCGGTTCGAGTCTGGGACACTGCGAAATTGTAGGAGAATGTTCTTCCTCACCTCCTTGTATTGAATCGGGAAGAGCACGAAACGCCTCTTGGACTCCTTGAGGAGGGGCTCATCTTTCTCGTCGAGGTCAACTTCTCCAACGTATCGACGCGTAATGTCGCGTGCCTTCACGACCGGGAGCTCAGCCTCAACAGGCTCCGTCTCCTCCTCCTGGAGGGACTTTGAGAAGTCGATAGACTTGATGGGCGTTTTGAGCGACATTGCGTCGATCGCAGCTGCGGCCTTCTTTGATGGCGTCTCGAAGAACGGTGTGGGAGTAACGGCAATGGGTGCAGCGAGCATGATTGTTCAGATGAAAGTAGTGGATACAGGAGTGAGTGGCTGTGGATGTGGGTGTGGATGAGAGGGAGGGAAGGTGGATGGGTTGGAGCAACGGTTGGAACGCGAATGGATTGGGCTCCTTAAAAGTTCGAGCCGCGACAAAGCAGGCACAAACAACACGTACTCGCAAAACAATCATTTGTTGATCAAACTGGCAACGCGTTTTCTCACCAAGAACGCGGTCTCCACACGATCCTTGGAGCCTCGAGGCCCTTTTCCTACACGACAAGGATTCAAAACAACTAGATTAGGCAGTGGCGTCCACACAACTTCACGCGGCGCTCTTAGTCCGGAGCTTTACTCATTTCTCCTGCTTTCGGAACAAAGAACTTCGATGGCAACAACCCACACCTACTCCTCTGTGTAGGCCAACTGACAGCTTACGAGTGCGCTCCGGCTCATGCAATTATTCGAGTCATTATTGCCGAGCGGTGCATCGCGTATGCCTGGTGTTCAGTGTTTGCTCAAAACCGAACTCTCGCGATGCACGTGTTGCTCTCAACCACAGACTCGTTGTGTTCACATGATGCGAGTGTCAAAACATCTGATGGAACCCCTGCTCCTTTTGCTTTCGCGGGCCGAAGATGTTGTCAAAGTCACTGCAGTCTCTAGTCCTCATCCAATCCGTCTGCCATTCAGTGAGACCACTCCATCTCATGGCATGCGCTTAGAGTAGCGAAAGGCGATTGGCTAGCCTTGTTGAAATGATTCAGATACAAGAAACCAGCAGCATAAGAGTGGGGAATGATCTCTAATTCTATTATATTGCAGATCCTGCAGACATTACACCTCCTTCATGACCGCCTTGTCCATGCTCGAAATACTCGCAGCTACAGACCCTGCAGTCATTGTTACGTCTCCGGTTCCACCCCTCTCCGCGGCTTGTACCGCGCTCGAGATGTCGAAATGGAAGTAAGGCGTCTGCTGGCTGACCAAAGACCCTTCAAAGTCGCTCAACGAGCTCGCCGCACTCCTGTTCGGTTGCACCTGTTCGGTATCATCAGTAATATGAGCGGCCTCCTCATCTGTCGGATGCTCCCTGAGAGCGTCGTAGTAGAACTCAGACTCTGGATCCTCCATCTTTTGGGGGCCGGCGATGGGCACGATCTCGATGGGGATGCCACCACGCTTGCGCTCGTCCGACGCGATCCCAAAGCCACCAGCGATCAACCCACGACGGATCCATGGGCTTAGGATGTGGCAGAAGTGGAAAGCGACCTCGTGATCGGCCCAACGTTCGACGTCGGCACGCGTGTCGATGAGAGCTTGGACAGCAGTAGTGTCGATGCTAGATACAGCGGTGAAGTCGAGGACGATGGCCTTAAGGATTGGTTTGGCAAGTTGTGCCTCAGACAAGGCCGCGTGGCCCGCTCGTGGCCCGGGATCATTCCACGTCCGATCGGCGAGCTGTATAGACGACATGTTGGTTTACATGATGAATTCTCCGCGGGTTCGTAAAATAGGGTACAGTGAAGACTTACCGATACCATGGACATGTCCTTGCCTCGTCTGGTATTCTCTTTAATGTAGTCCACGAGACCGCCCGTCAAGAGCGAAGAATTCGGGTACACTACGGACTCTTCTGGCCGGAAGATCACGACACCTGGAGCTGGAAGCTCGACCTTGATATGTGGGTTTAGGACCTTTCCGTATGCGGGCTGGAACGTCTTGATGGGGACGAAGACTTCCCGGTACACCGTTTCTGGGCCATGAGTGCGGCGGATGAGTACCCGACCGAGGAATTGACCTTGGGGCCGTGCGACGCGGAGGAGGAGAAGTGCACCGGACGCAGATATCGCTGTGTAGATGCCGTTCTCAATGCTACTGAACACAGTCACGAGCTGGAGGCCAGAGGTAAAGAATCAGAGTTGGAGGTGAGGGAAGGATACTTCCACAGAAAATGAGAGACTTACAACCGCCGCCCACCAGATGATACATTCGAGGGGGCTGACACGCCAGAAGTTGTAGATGACCCGAGGTGACGCGACGAGATCGCTGACGGCGGCAATGATAATGGCGGAGAGCCCGGCGGTTGGAATCCCTAGATTGTGGAAATGGGTTCATAAGTGTGCATTCGACCGCGATACTTCGACCGAGAGATTACTCACAGAAGAATGCATCAGTCAAAGCATACAACGCCACTATGACAGTCACGCCAGTGAAGAGGCCAGCCAACGGCGTACGGACACCTGACTTCGCCTTGACAGCCGTGCGAGAGAAAGAGCCTGTGGCAGGATATGCGTTGAAGAAGGATCCGATTGTGTCTAAAGCCGCTGGAACGTTAGAATATATTATCACGAAGATCGAGGAAAGCGATTCTTACTCGTAACACCGATCGCGACTAGCTCTTGATTGGGATCAATCTTATACCCATTGATTCGACCAAACGCTGCCGGACCATATCGATTAGATACGCCCGTGGACGCAGAGATTTATCACCGTGGACTTACATTTGCCGATTGCAATGTGTTCCAATAACATGATGATCGTGGCCACGGGAAGCTCGGACGCAATGGCACTGGTAAGATCTCGATCAATGGCGAATACACCTACATCCTGGAAACCTAAGAAAGCTCTGTCATTTCATAATTCTCCGCTGAAACAATGACGGCGAATGGCTGGTGCCATACCTTTGGGGACAGTCTTCAAGATCGCTATCGGATAGTTACCCTTCTTGTCTACCCGTGGGTGACAGTACAGGTACGAAGCCAGGGTTAAGATGACGATGACGAAGCCGTTTCGAGCGGTGCCGATGAAAAAGAATGTGCGAGCATATTTCGGATACCTGTGACCAAGATACTTTGTCCCGTGCTGAATGAGATACAGGACTAAAGAAGATGGACTTTAGCTTGTAGCTCGAGCGTTAGGTTAAGAATAGTGACTTACAGAGGAGTCCTACGATCCCAAACGCTGCGTCTTTAGTACAATATGGGAGATTTTTGAAAGAGTGTATGATTTCAAAGTATGCCGCAGCCCGCGTACTAAGTCGACGGCATCAGTGGGGAGTTCGGAGACTTTCCACGTTGGAGGGCTCACTTGAACCGACTAGCAATTCCCAGAAGGCCAGGCAGCTGTTGCGACGCAATAGTGATGGCCGAACCTGTCATGAATCCCGCAACACTATCGCGCAGATGATAGATCAGATCGAACGTGAAGCTTCTATAGGTGAATCTACGCACGCAGGAGCACTGATGAACTCGACGATCCATCCAACCCGAAGTAAACCAATCCCCAGAGTAATGAAGCCGCAGAACAAGGCCAGTGTTGTCGCAATCTCAGGGGCAGTCCACCTCCCGGGGTCCTTCAAATCGACCTTAGCAATGACGGTAGCGACCTGTAGAAACATAATAAATGAGCCTTACACGGCAAATCTGTGCGCTAAGACACAAGGAGCTAACCTCGAGTGACATCACGGCTACTGGGCCAATACTGACGTCCTTGGATGTAGCGAAGAACTGCAACAAGTCCGAGCGTGTGAGCACTGCTATCAAAGGGGTATCTTGAACGTGTGATGGATTTGTCAGGGCACATACACAGTAGACAAAGACACCGATAAAACTAGAGTATAATCCGTACTGAGGTGGTAGTGTAGCAACCTTGGCATACGACATACTAGCGCACGGGGATTTTTCAGTAGGATATTGCAACAAAAAGAAGCATGATGGAGCATCGTACCTCTGCGGGATCAAAATTACCCCAACGGTCAACCCTGAAGCAAGATGGCTCTCAGAATCTGTCGGCTTAGCACCTGAGAATGATATAAACACACCTGCGATCAAATCACCAGTCAACCACGTCAAATTGTACCGGCCAATCCATCCCAAGATTGGGAAGAGCCGCCGTAGGTAATCGATGCAAAATCCGGTGATGGTCATGCCCTGGGTATTCTCCTTGAAGAAGTCCCCTGAGGACACTGTCTGGACCTTGGGATCCTTGTCAGCGCCTACTATGCGCTTTGCAAGCTTCTTGGCTCGTTCCATTGCACCAGGACGGCAGTGAGAGCGGGGAAGGGAGATTGAAGAGAAGGGGAAGCGGGGGGGGTGCGAGTATTTTCTCGAAAGTGATCCCAACGACTGGACTTTATCTTCTACAAAATCTGATGACACAGGTTCAAGCGCTTGTAGGCTGATGTCCCGCAAAGGAGCCGAAGATCTAGAAAGGCCAGGAAGGAAAAGAAACTGGCAGATTACGCGTGGTAAGAACTCATCTCGGTTCCTCCATACGGCACCGCTCCTTCCGCCCCGGAAAGCCGAAGTGGCTCTTGTGGGGAACAACACTGCAAAAGATGATCTTCTTCCAAGAAGTATGCGTCCACAACTTCGAGAATTGCCGAGTTTCTAGCCAAGCCAAGCGCCCTATCGACCTGTCCGCCTCTCAGACACAAGATATGCTGATGAGAACGCTACACTGTCTGCAGGACTTTCTTGGTCCCGGGGATCGATTGAGCAAAGTGATATCACAAGCACGCTAGAGCACGCAATACAAAAGGAGATGGGGTGGAACCCAGCACCAATGTGGGAACCCACCGAGCGGCGATTTCCAACCCAGCGGTAATCATCCCATTTCGTTTCCTCCAACGCTCCTTCTGTTGATAATGCCCCGGCCACAGACGTGTGGCATATATCAGATCCGACGTGCAAAGAAAGCTTCAAATGCAGGATATTTGAATGGTGGCCAACCGACTGATCACTCGTGAAAATCGGTGGTTTGGTCGCACATCAAGAAGTCGCTCGGGCACATAATTCGCGGGGCCGCGATATTTCTGTCATCCAGGCGCCCCGGTGCCTGAAGTGAGATACTGGCTCCCATTGGTGCTATATCGAACATCTTTCTATCTTCAAAATGAACTGATTGTCAGCGATACTATAAGGCGATGAGCGACCTCTGACATGGAATCAAAAGCAAAATATGCTTTCAAGTGCGCAATGAGAATTGGCTTCGTCGTAATTTGATGGGTGGGGACGATATGACTCGGCGCTCGGTGCCGGATGCCTGATCCAGATCCAGCTCGGCTACGACTAATCTTGATTAGACCGTGATGAAGTGTCTAACCATGCGCGAACTTTGTCGCCATGCTAAACGGGCTGTGCCGATTATATTCGAATGTTGACCCTGAACCATACTACTTATCGTCACCTACGACAGAACAATATGGGTAACCGATTGATGTAAGATCTGGTGATGTGGCGCGCCTGGTTTGGAGGATGCTTGGCTCGTCAAGAGCTGGATACACCTCAACGAACAACTATTCATGCACCGAGAGGTCGGTGGGCGATCGATTCCCAGTGACCGCCTTTGAAAGGGAAAGAGAGTAGAGTTATGAGAATACGGTCGGCCCCGAGACCATGCCTTCGCCGAAGTGATACCCCCAGACAGAGAAGCCTAGAAGTTGCTCCGGTGTGATCCGAACAATAGGAGGGAGCGCGCTAGTGAAATACAGACCAACAAAGACGAAGAGGCGATACACGGCTTGTATCGCTTCTCTCCGAAACGCCGAGGTTACCTACACGAGCGACCTGAGCGTTTATCCAGAACAGATTGGCCTATCGGACACCAGGTCGTGTAAGCATCAAGTCAATCCTCCGTCGAAACTGCGCAGCGACAGTGTGTTGATGAGTGATCATCACTGTCAGCTGAGTGGGAAAGAGTAGACACGTCTGCGATAAGACCATACTCAAGCATTCTGTGGTGCTTCGATTGGTTACCTCGTCTGACTAGGCTTGATGGCATTTGCTGTTCTTGTCTGTTGCAGGAGTACAATAATATCATCGAATGAGGCCATTCAAGGGGTGCCCAGCTACTCACTGACTTTTTGTACCATTACGAGTCAGGCGCCACATCGTGGCACAGGCTAAGCTTGGAGAGAGGTCGACTCTGGTCCATGTCGTTCCTGAGTGATTTAACAAGGTTGAGAAGTGCGCCTCGTGCACTATTAATCAGAAGCCGAGGCTTTGGAAGACTCACGAGCTGCAATTTAGCTACATTGGGCGATCGAGGAGCCTCTTGGATCTGGACGGCCCTGAAACATACAAGCCCACCAGGTTTGAGTGTGAAGTGAGGCTCGATTCCATTTAGACGTTCCATGATACTCCCAGACCGGCAGTTTGGCGCTATAAAAGAGTCCTGCCTGGGTCAGTTTGTCAACTTGGAGCCACCAGTGAGAGATCGAAGACATCCCAAACGAACGTACCGATGCACTGGTAAGACTGGGAGCACAAACCTCTCACGATGACACCAATCGTCTCGGCGGGTCTTGAAAAGCGGAGATTCCTCACCCGTCGAGCCCTAGGAATATAAGACACGTACGCGCTAAACTCTTCGGAGGTGTTTAGTAGCTCCAGACATCTCAGGGATATTGTGGTGGTTTGTCTCTCGGTAGGCCTCGGTCAGTCGAAATCCTGGCTTCAAACGAGTTAGTATTTGATCAAATATGAGAGCCAGATACAGAGGAGATGTTCTATCGTAACTGGATAAGGTCTGTCGGTTTAAAAACCGTGTTGTCCGAATATTGGAATTGACAGGGGTTGGCAGATCGACTTCAAACATCAAGGGTCCAGTGGCTGAACACAAAAGCCTCCCCCTTTTCGACGTATGGGACGGAACAACTTCACAAGATATTCATGCTAATATTTTAAAGGGGAAGCGATAGCGACTTCTATGGCATGGTCAGAATAACCGTCGTTGCCAGCTCCTCTCCAAGTAATGTGGCCACTTCCGTGATTTCCTGCCTGGAAGATGCATCTTTCCAAAGGGAAGAGCGCTAGAAAGATTGCACAAAAAAGTTAAGTACAGAGTCCTCAGAACCACTTGTGTGACCACAAAACGTACCGGTGCTGGGGTTGTGTGTACTATTCCTCGCTTGATGTTCCCAATCATGACAGACTGCAAGACAGACGCGCGGATCGGCACTGTATGAAAGGCCTCCTCCTGAGGACCGGCATCTTCAGTTGGACTTGGAGTTCCATCAACTACCATTGGCCGCCTCGCTCGAGCTGGGTGGGCGAACGGAACATAGTGGAACTTATCCAACAGGGGAGCACACGTCTCGAACGGGTGCCATGTATACTCCATCTGGGAAAACGAATATCAATCAGGATCAGCTGATCATTTAAGTCCGCAGATGAGTAAGCTGGTGGATTTATACCGGTTCAAGAAGATAAGACGGAGAATACTGCGCTTTATACTTCATCTTTGCACACGAGTGGATATAGAAGCCCATATAGAGGAAGCCCATACCAGGAGCACCATGTCGAGCCATATCTTGCGTAAGAGCAATTTCCCTTAGGGCGCTAAGCTTTCCTAAAGAGTGTTCTTCCATCTTTGGCAAGTAGACCAGATAGACGCTGTGACCGAGGGAGAAAGGGGCCATATGAGAGCCTGGCGATTGGTAATGGAGAAGGAGAGTGTCAGCTCACCTCGAGACGCAATGGGGCAGAACGTCTACCTGAGGTTCGCAAACAGGCCACGAGCCATGAGGACTGGGGAATTTGAAACAGATCAACGGGTCATCCTTACCACACCCATTGCGATGAGTTCCCCATCCAAGCGATACATCTATCGGTGATGCAACAGTCAGTCAGTATTTTTTTTTTTTTTTTTGCTTTCTCCAGGCTTGAAAGGCTGAACCCGAGAACAAACCTGATGATACGAGCCATACTCCACCGGCAGATACGGCGGTGGCGAAACTGAGTATAGAATCTTCTGATTCTGTGCCAAACCCAAGAGGAGAATGAATTCCATGATGACGAATCGGCTTCGTCGCCCGGGTGCTTTACGCAAACAAAAGCAGCACATGACCGACAGCTAACCTTCAAGGGCGAATCGCACAGAAATCGACTGAAGCCGGATGGCCGCTTATCTCGATCGTTATGGACCGCCGCTTGATACTGGCAATACAACTCAAACTTCTCTTGCGTGAACGAGGCAGGCTCAAGGCTAACCTATTGGATGGCAAAAGACAAAAGGTCAACTGACTTTGGCGACCGAGCTATCCATGCTTCACCGTGGATGGGAATGGGAAAGTGACAGGGGATCTTTTTAACTTACACTGTACTCATGTCCAAGGTTGACGTCAGGAAACCTCGTATTACCTTCGACAGAATACAACTCGTCGATTAGGGAGAAGCCTGCGTCCTTCTTCGGTTTTGGCGCTGGCCTATCAAAGCGAAATTCCCGGAAGAGAGACGTCCCCCCCAAAAGGGCACGGTAAGTATCTCAGTTCTTTGACGGTTCAAAGGTGCTTCCCAGCCAAGGTGCCGCACAGAGTGTCCATACGAACGTACTTCTTTCCTCCTTGCTTCCCCTTGGAGTTTGACGCCGACGATCCTGTGACCTCATCACATTCCGTCGCTTCGCCTTCACGGTCACCTCTGACGAAGCGATTAAACCGATGAATCACCTTGCGTTGGCTTCTCGACGGGGTAAACTCTTGTACGTTCAAGCTGATTGGATAAACCCAGACGGATAAACGGTGTATGCGGACAGCGGGCAGCATGGTCATGCGTGTCCATTGTTCATAGGACCATGGTCGTGTTTTTTTTTTGAGAGCCAAAAAACCACGAGGACCGGAAGGAAGTCCAAAGGGGAACAGGCGGTGATTCATGTTCCGTCATCGTAGATGGATTATCGTTCAGATACGTAGTTCCATCCAAAAACATGCGGCAAGTGAGACCGAGATTATGCATCGAGGCTCCAGTCAGTCGACCGCAAACTTTCAAGCCACGCACGGCGCAACAAACTCACCGGATCGTATACTGAGGACAACACGATGCCGCCAAGTCCGGTTTATAACAGTAAGTTCCCGACCTCCTCCAACCTCGATCGATCATCTTCTGATAGGTCTGTAATAATGATAATAAAAGAGAAAGAAAGAAAGAAAAATAAATTCGAGCAGACGGTATATGCCTCTCTGTTAGGCAATGTCTCAGATTTCAGAAGACCGATGAAAAGGGTGGCGAAGCGCGCCCTTATCTTTTTTTTCTTTTTTTTTTTTGGCCACCACTCAGAAAAAATATTTGATCGCCCAACTCACCGAGCAAGAGAGTTGGATAGCCTCGACGCCGAAAGTGCGCGACGACCTCGCTGCGGACCGCACTCCCGGCTCAGCACCACAGTAACCACAGGTCGAGGCCTGTGCGCCATAGGGTTGGACGATGGAAAGTGGCTCGTTCGAGTCCACAGTAGCAGATGACATGCCACCACCAAACCACGAAAGGATACTGGTTTTTTGTTCGTCTGAAGAAGTTGGAAGGAAGTAGATGACAGTTGCATTTTGGGGGATCGAATCGAGTTCGAAGGTCATGAGAACCCATCCGTCATCTGAGTCGGACGACTCCCAGCCAAGAATTCCGATTCCACGAACCCCGTTGAGGTTCAGGGTTATCTCGTGCCCGCAGCACCTCACACCGATGGAAGAGATAAGGAAACCGGAAGAAGAACGATAATCTATCTCGATTGGAGAAGGCATGAGCATACTGGTATAAGCTAGGCACTGAGAAAGTCTGGAATGAGCTATGGAAGAGCTATTTTTTTTTTACATGTGGATACAATCTTCGACAGAGAAGGGGGATGCGGGAGACCGCATACGAAATGGATACAGGAGGGGGATTTTGGGAACCAAAGATGCGAAAGCGTAGAATCTATGTGTGCAAGATGGTAGTACACATTATGGACAAGATGAGAGTGTGCGTGCAGGTCCGTGCGCGTGCGTGAGATGAGAAGGGAGAGAAAGCGAAAATGGAAACACGAGAACCGCCCTTATCTGGAAGAGAACGCCGATCTCGACGATGGAAACCCGAACCCAGTGTTGCGCGGTTGGCCAAAGGGCTGTTGTGAGTTTTGGAGTTGCGCAGCGAAGAAGGGATCCATGGCAGCGTACGCCTCATAGGAAGAAGGCTCCGAGACCGGCGGCGACATGGTCGGCGAAGGGTTGGGGTGGGGGATGGCGTTATTCCAGACTCCATATGCATTGTTGTAGCCCTGGTGATACTGATGATACCCAGCGTCTGCACCTCCGACCAACGAGCTCTCGATCATCTCCATATCTCGCTCCTCCTCTAGTTCGGCTTGCCTCTGTCGCTCCCACTCTGAGTTTGAGGAGCTGTATCGTGGGCCGGGGGTGGGACGGGAGGGAACCATGGTGCCTCTCCGTGGACGGTTCCCTGCTTGGGGGTATGAGGAGGAGGGATCGGGTCCGAGTTGCTTGGAAGCAGACATGGTGGGTGTGGTAGGGCATTCTCTTGGTGCGGTACGGATGAGTGATGCGGATAGTTGTGCCTAAGGAATGATATAATGATGAGGGTTTGATAAGGAGCGGGCGTTGCGGGAGTTGTTTACACTGACCTGGAGCTTGGCTAGGTCACTGGCCTCTTGGCTTATGCTGGAGGATGAGTTGAAGCAAGAGATAAGATCGTCGATATCCATGGAAGCCATTTGGTGATAGGGATAGAGGAGTGGATGGGTGGGGGAGAAGAGAGGGGGAAGATGAATTGTGAGAGGGAGAGAGGAGAGTGGCTGGATACTTATAGCTGCACGTCTCATTTCCGTTTCCTTGTCTCGTACAAATTTTCACGGCCTTGCCAGACTGCGAGTTTCAGCGGCTAATCCCTCCCCTTACCTACTTAGGCTCGGTATCGGCCCGGGGTTTTCCTCTTAAGCGGCGCCGTGTTCCGGGCGCACTCCTAAGGGTCAACACACACCATCGTTTTGTGCACCGCCCGTCTCGTTGACATCGCCTCCCATCTTTACTGCACATCTTATCAACCATTACTCCGCGGGCATGATAGTCTGTACTAGATACTCCGCCAGATGAAAACAAGAACCGCGAGGCCCCACCTTCAACTTGATGGGAAGCGAACAAGAACAACGGAACCGGCTCTTCCCTTCTTTCTCTTTCTTCAACAGAGACGCCAGGCGAAATTCCAGGGGGAAAACCATCCCAGCTTCATGATTGTTCACTGAACTTACCTTCTCTCACTCCAATGACACCTTGGCTGCGACCCGAATGGAGTAACTAATCATTCGACCCGTTTCACAGCGCAGACCTCCTCTTTCCCTTTCGGCAGCACCGGGCGATCGAGAGAAAATACGACGACCCTTTGGGTTCTTCGGGAACGATCATCCTATCGCCCACAGGAGGGGGGAGAAGTGCTTCCCGATAGGACAGCCAACGCTACATTCAAGCTTAGACTTGGTTTAGGGATCGGTGCAAACGGCGTCAGCAGGTCGATATGCCACCCACCATCAATCCTCACCTCCTTAGCCATTCAAAGAACTCGTCGCTCGCAGATTCATCGGCAGCGCTTTTGCAACAGTTCGCGTGGCTTAGTCCATGGCTACACGGCGACGGTTCGGAGCTTGAGCTCTCCTCTTCATCCGCGGTATCGCACCTGCGACAGATGTGGAGATCCCAGCGCCTAAATCACCACGAAGAAGCCCGTCTGTTGTTGTTTACAGCATGCGCATTCTTTTGTCGCATCGAGAACGGGCCGGGAGTGTCGTCGCTTGAGGTTCGGAAATCTCTCGGGTTTGACCCATTTCGGCGAATTAGAGCTCAAACCATTGGACGGTCGCTCCCTCGGCTGGTTGCAGGGCTTTTGACTTTTTTTTTCTTTTCTTTCACAGGCCTTTCGCGGAGCTCCATATCATCGGGCAGAATTGAGCTATATCGTTTTAAAGTCACTATTCCCGTCTGGGACAAACGTTTCCTGGGGAAAGGAGATTGAGTCGAGGGATGGACGAATATAAAATCCCATGACAAGACGCCGTCTCTTGAGACGGTGTTTATTCGCGTTCCTCGAACGAATCACGTCAGCCGATCGCCGTGGCAGAAAAAAAGACAGATACCCACATTATCTCCTCTCAGTCCAGGTCCCATACTCTAATGGAGCCTTGTGCAATGGATATTGCATATGCTTGAGACTCTTCGCATTATTTTAGCTCCACCGATCTTCTGCGAAGAGTTGTGAATGACTGGCTCGGTCTCGGATGAACCACGTCCCTCTTTATTCTACCGAGAGCCACGATGGTCGCACCTTGGTTGCAACACAACCACCTTCTGAACATGCTTTCTAAAAAAAAAAGCCACAACGCACGATTACGTGTCCCCCTTGCAGGTCTTTGTGGATGGTGAAGAGCCTTGGCGAGCCCCCCGATGTCGCTTTAGGTCTAGAGCCCAGAGATCTCATCTCACTTCAAAGGGGAACTTCTTTTCTTGAATCTTGATTTCGCCGACCTCTGTATAATTGGTCTAGTTCTACAGTCCAGACGATCTCCATCTCCATGAACATACAAGGCCTTAAATAGTAATTCGTCGCGGGAACGTGATGCGCACGCCGAGGCCCAGACGCACGGAGAGACAGAAAGACGATGGATGGGAAAAGAAAAGAAAAGAAAAGAAAAAAGAGGGGCTTCGTAGACTTCTTCAACCTATGTTTCGGAACAGACGCACCGGCTTTCCATGTTATTATTTCTTACTCATTCAATCCCTTCAGCGTACGAGCACTCGGAGTATCCAAGGGGGCATTCGACTAGGGGCGTTTGAGTGGAACGGATCGTCCAACTTCCCAGCAGTGACCGATCAACAGCCAAGCTGTCGGAAAAACATGCTGGCGATCCTTACATTTTTCCAACCTCCCTTTCAAAAGACGTCCTGAGAGCAGTCAGAGTTCAAAAAGGAACCAACCGGAGGCCGTGGATTCTTCTTAACCCTAAATGTCCCGAAATTAGACAAGGGTCGCTGAGCTAGGCACGGACACGGATACGTTCAATAACTCGCGGTACGGACCCGGTCCGCATTGCTCACAAAGGAAATGATTCCGTTTGCCAGCGACCTCTCAAGTTGAGAACTACTTTGATCCCCGCTTCCGTTTATTCTTCCTCCGAAACCACCCGTATTGCCTGCCGTTCAGCCTTTGAAGAAGGAAGAAGACGAGTCCCAAGGAGGCCCATAGCTCTGAGAGAGACGGAGAATCGAACATCATCATTCTGCGTTGTTTATTCACGACGTTTCTGCTGCATGAATGGAGATGATGGCGATGAACATCGGTGCACAGATTTCAGCTATCTTCTTGCCGAATCCTGACCCGTGATGCTCGCTTCTGCGCTCGCATCAGCTCGTTGATATCCTTGATGTGCGGTGGCGCGGGCATTACTCGGCCAAGTAGCGAGGTGTCCGGTGGTGTGGAAGGGACGGGACCAAAGCGTTCAGGCGGCCATAGGATATACTTGACCTTCGCCTCGACTAGTCCGAGGGAAGCCTATTCAGAGACAGAAACGTATAAATTTGGCAGTCGAATACATCAGCATATGATGTTCTTTCCGTCAGGGGGCTCGGAAAATCTTAGGATCAACCAACCAAGACGTGTTGAAAAGCTCAACTCACTGGTCCGAACGTGTTGCTATCCCTGGTCTTGAACGGCTCGTCGCCTTCCACCCAAATGTGTCCACCGGGGACTTGCACGACCTTTTCCGAGTAGGGAGGCAACGTCTCAACGACATCGTCCGGCAATGCGATGATTCTCTTGATAATCCGGTGCCGAGGATTCAGTGGAGATCTGGACAAAAGAAAAAGCTCGCGATTCAGCCATGCCCTTTTCGGCATATTTTTTTTTTACTATCACGATCGTGTGATGTGCTAGGATGGGTAAAGCATGTGAACGATACACACTGACTTCAAGACCACGATATCGCCTCGTTTGAACTCGGACTTCCACAAGTTGAAGTGTTCGCCATACCATGCGAAGAGAGGTGAGGCGCTGAATCGGTCTAACAAGACGAGGTCCGATTTCAAACTGGTGTCTGGGTTAAACGTCGGCTTTTATTTGCAAATGCAAGCCCCACGTCGTTCAGCTTCAGTCCCACCATACACGGCGGAATAGAAGTACGTAATAACAGAATCTCCGGCTGACCTGCATGCTGCGACCCCCAACATGTTGTACAGTAGCCACATGTGTTTGGAATATGAGGATAGGAGGTACCCAGTATAGAATCTTGGGTATACGCGCCCAGCTGGGCATGGGCATCACGGTGAGAAAGGCAAAGTAAGTGGGAACGGCGAACGGTGACGCCAAACGTCGAAGCCCATAGAGCACCAACCGTGGGTAACGGTCGAGACGGCCGAGTCGGGCACAGGATCCACCATTATTGCGCGAGCCCACAGGTTTTGAATGCGCATTTCACCGCTCACTCTACTACGAAGGTGTCTCCCAGTGACTCGCCAATCAGGACAACTTAGACATCTACATCAAACCATGGCTCAAGCGATAGAACCTAATGCCAAAGGGCCTGTTGTACCGTTCTCTTCGCGTCTCAAGACAGGAAATGCTTTGGCGTTGGATGTGTGGTCGATTTACAAGTGAGAGTCATTCCAGCACGCTCCATCACCTGCAATGTTCCAGTGACTCTGGATCTGATTCAGTTACGACTGCCCTTGACTAGTGCCGCTAATCTCCCGTCGGACTGTATCAATCTCGGACAAGGATACATGAATTTTCCGCCCCCAACTTGGGTCAAGGAGGCTGCAATGGAGGCATTGAACCATACAACCTCGAACCACTACTCGCATCCGAAAGGAAGAATACGGTTGCGTGAGGCCATCAGGGAGTACTACAAACCATTGTTCCATAATCTCGGTCGACCTCTGGACGTCGAAAATGAGATCCTCGTCTCGAGTGGCGCCAATGAAGGTGAGCGAGAGAAAACAGCCTCACATTGATTGACCGATTATCACGCTTGGTTCTCTACGATTAAGGTCAATACGCGATGTGGACTGCGTTCTTGGAGGAAGGAGACGAAGTCATCCTCTTCGAGCCCTTCTTCGATCAGTATCTCCCTTCCATCACATTCAACGCGGGAGTCCCTGTGTATGTGCCTCTTCACCCGCCACCGACATCAGATGTTCCGACTACGAGCGCCGACTGGAAAATCGACTTCGAAGAGTTGAGGTACGAGGTTTTAAGCTCATGACTTGGGGGTCCTCCTAACTAGTGAGACATTTTGAACTAGGCGTGCCATCTCGCCGAGAACGAAGATGATCGTGGTCAACACCCCCCATAACCCAGTCGGCAAGGTGTTCACCCGAGAAGAGCTCGAGAACATCGCGGCTCTTGCCAAAGAGTTCAATCTTTTGGTCATGGCTGATGAAGTGGTACGTTGGATAGCATATATTCATGTGTTCCGCCAGCACCAATATCCTGAACTACATAACTCATCGGATTAATTTTCCCAGTACGAAACGCTCACGTTCGATGGCAAGGAGCACATCAGGATAGCGACCTTCCCTGACATGTGGGAGCGCACGGTCACCGTTGGATCTGCCGGAAGTAAATGCCCACCACCCGTTTGTACTATGCCATAGAATTTCACTCACGGATGAAACTTCCTTTTCCAGAGATGTTTGCTGCAACAGGTTGGCGGGTGGGATGGCTCATCGGCCCTCCGGATCTCATCCGGCCAACCCTCGCAGCGACCACCCGAATCGTTTTCGCCACCAACTCCCCTCTCCAGGAGGCCGCGGCCGCTGGGCTCGAAGAAGCCCGAGAGCGCAAGTTCTTCGACACGTCCCTCGTTGAATATACAGAGAGGCGCGAGGTCCTTGCCAAAGTCTTTAGGAAGCTCGGCCTACCGTTCACTCTTCCAGAAGGAACCTACTTTTTGCTTTTGGTTCGTGTTGTGACCTTGCAAGCTACAGGCTTATTCTGACGACAAGGATTCGGCAAATAGGACATATCCCGCGTGAAAATACCCCATGATTACAACTGGCCCGCTACGATCCAGGGTAGAGGGAAAGATTTCAAGTGAGTGACCGCCATGGCGGCGCATCTCGAATGGATCCTAACATCTTCTGTGAAGGGCGGCTTGGTTTATAGCGCAGGAGATTGGCGTGTCCACCATTCCCGTCAGCGAAGTGAGTCTAGGGCCGTACATTCACAATGATGGGTTCAGTGACATCAATTTTGACCAACTTTCCCCCAGTTCTACTGCCAGGAGCATCGTGAGATCGGAGAGCGATTCATCCGTTTCGCATTCTGCAAGGACATCCCGCTCCTGGAACGAGCTGCGGAGAGACTTTTGAAGTTGAAGGATTATATGTAACGGTCATTATACTACTTTCAATGAGTAATTGATTGTTTTTTGTTATACGCTGACGTTGGCATCCGGCGCGGGAGGTGGCAGTAGTGCGAGGGTTGAGGCTGGGGCTGGCCAGATACTATCCACAAACCGGGAGAGTGCTTCCTCGTGTTTCTCTGGTTGCGCGTCGTAGTACGTCGGATTACTCTTCAACCTCCTTGCTAGGAATGTGAAGGAAAGCACGTCGAGGATATCCTGCTTGGACTTGATCGCACCATCTTGTACCCGCTCCTGCACCCACACCTTCAACGTCTCAGACTCATGAAGCTCCGACTCCAGAGGCAGACCCTGATTGAGGAACCTCACGAACGTATCTCGGTCCTCCGCTTGACAGAGCAATAAAAACCGCCCCATCATCCCATGCCGGACGGCAAAGCTCTGCATCCGCACAACCTCATGGATGCTGTAATTCGAGACCTGCCTATCCTCTGCTCCCGTTTCATCCCTCTTATACTCCAAATACTGCGTGCCCATCACCACCACCAACCCCGCCCTCAGCGGCATCCAACACATCTCCCGCGGGACAATCAACACGGGCAGGATGCCATCTGCGAACATCTCCAACATCAGCGTCCGGTCAGGTGGGTGCATGCCATTGCCGAGTATGCCGATTCCTTGCAAGATGTAATCCTCCAACGTATGGTCCCTCAGCCGGGACGTGGCGATCTCCATCCTTCCCCGATCGTTTGCTGTACGCAGGAACCCATTGATCTCCATCTCGATCGCACATTGCGTGATGAGTTGCGTAGCTACCAAGCGGCAGAGCGCACGCGCTGGTACGATTACGAGGGCTGACTCAATCGGCGGCATCGCTCTAATTGCTGTGTAGACTGGGTGCGCCATGGCCTTGAAGAGTGAGAGGGAATGGGGTATTGTGAAGGTATGGGTGGTTGTGATGACGCCTTGTTCTCGATCAGCAGGAAGGAATCTGAACGTGGATTCTGGGGGTGCGCGAAGCCAGTCAGCCGCATCGGAGGGATCGGTGAGCGATGCAGTGATTCCGACGAAACGGACAGGATGTCGCTGAGTTGCTTGGAGCAGGAGGGAAAGGGCCAGTTCGTAGATGCTATCCAGAGATTCCAGGTCATCGCACACAACGAGGGAGAGAGCAGACATAATCGATTGCGAGTTGGAGGTGGAGAGAAGAGATAACAGAGTCGGAGCGGTTGTGACTTTGACGCAAGCTCTTGGAGTCTGTTTGGAAAGCTCATTCGGAGACAGACACAGCTGTGCCTCCGTTTCCACGCCTCGAAACAGATCCAGGGACTCCACAAACGTCCTTGCGTATGTCTTGCGCTTCGTAACATAGATGGCAAGGTTGTGTCTCCCTCCACCAAGTACGGAGTGCCTGACAATAGGATTCAGATGTCGAACCACCGATGACTGCTCCCACTTACCAGATAGCAAACTGTGCCAGTAGACTCTTGCCGCCCGAGGTAGGTGCGCTAAGCAATACATTATCCCATGTGTTGTAGATGGTGAAAAAGCACTGCGTCTGCAATCGGTTCATTCCATAGTGACGAGAGAGGTAGAGCCGTTCGAGGATAGGATTTCTCAGAGCCTTGAATCCCAAGAATGGGAGGTCGAGAGTGGATGTCAGTACAATATCAGAAGTTGGCATGACAAGTGTATCGAGCTCCACGATAATCTCCTCCTCGGCACCCAGCCATTTGTCGGACACGAAACGAATTGTTAGGTAAGGAGCTGAAGACGTGCTTTGCATAGGCACGATAAAGTTAGTCGTGAGGTGTTGTGTGGTTGGCCGAAACGACAGATGGGCCAGCTGAAGTATATCTATCCCGTCATGGCTTTCAACCCAAATGTAGAAAGGTTCACTCGACCCGTGATTCTTGTTTGACCAGACGAACGCTCGTTCCACGCGGACGGATATCTTGAGCAAGGATGAGTTGAGAGGCCGGAGTGCGTAGGTAATCTTCGCGGAAGGAAACTCTCTAGCAGCTCTAAGTAACGCTGCGCCCTGGGCTTCGTTCAGATGGACAAGCTGTCCCAGTTCGGCGGCGCTCTGCACGGCCAGTTCGTGAACCAAGAAATCATCTGCCCACCGTTCGAGATTGTGAAGCAGGTTCTGTGAGAGTCCTGACTGACGTAATGGATGGTCAAAAGGCCACATTCGGCTCTCGACGGCTTTACTCATCGCCATAAGTACTGCGCTTGTCTTGGCCCACTTTCGGCTGATAGCAATTTCGAGAAGTGCCCGAATGATTCGTCCACCATTCTAACGCATAATGTGAGATGATGGACACATAAAGGAGTACGGTGGGCTCACTTGTGCCGTATAGGCCATATCCGAGACCAATGCAAAATCTTCAACATATGCTTTGCTGATATGTGCCTGCAGCAAAATATTGACTTTGCCCTGGCTGGTGTCTGTCCCACCCTGCATACATGACATAGTCAGCCCGGCATTGTAGGTAGCCGATCAGATTACACACCCTGACTTCACACGGAATGATTTCCTCTAACGCCGTGAGTTCCGAAAGTTCATTCTCGCGAACCTGAATCTGGTCGAACTAGAAGATATATAGTTTTAGCGTGTGCTGCATCAAAACGAGGATGACATGGCACACCTCTGTGCTCCTACTCAAGACGGCTAGTACATCGGCCTCTGACATGATGGGTTTGAAATCTTCGTTGAAGATTTCAATGGTAGCGTGCCTGATATAGTACTTGGCGGCGATGCGACCGATTTCGGTTATTGTGAACCCTTGACTCCGCTCATCAAAACGGATCATGTGAGCGGCTGCCAGCTTCTTCGCGGCTGTTGTGACAAGTTGTGTACGTTTGCTCCCAAGCTGTGGGTCGTCCGCCAGCTCATCATACGGAATACCTAAGAACCAATTAGCAATATTGCTGCCGAAGTTCTGTCTACCCACTCACCGTATATCATTGGATTTCTCTTCATTCGGACAAATAGATAAGTGTAGCCTAGCCACTTAACGCCTTCGTTCACGTTTGCCACTGTTCCTAACGAAATCTCGGCGTTCTGAATTTGTTCTGTATGAGAAGTGGGGACCACAGTAAGCGACGCTCGAAGCTCACCAAGGAGTCTATCATCCCTGCAATGAATCTAGCACAATAGATCAGCAATCAGCGTGATGATCCAGTATCATGACATACTTGGACTCGATTGGATGCTTTCAAGGAGAAAGTGTCAGCGGCAGCGTCATGATCGAAGGGTACTAGACTAACTTGTGACGTGACCGCATCCAAGTAATGGTCAAGCTTTTCATCTGGTGTGCAGATGTAGCCTACACCGCTGGACTCCATCCCCGGCCTACCGGCTCGACCAAATATCTGAAGGACGTCAAGTACAGACAGATCCACAAAGGTACCCTTGGAGCTGTCGTACACTTGAGTGCCCTTGATTAAAACTGGGGTCTGGTTGAGCAGGTGAGGATGTCACCATAACCTACTGAGGCATACCTGCATGTGCCGGCAGATTGACGCCCCACGCAAGAGTTGCTGTACAAAATAGAACCTAAGAGCAAAGGCGTTAGATGTAGTATAAAGCGTCAAGTCATTGGGTCAGGCACTTTGATTGCCCTAGCCTCGAACATCTTCTCAACCATGTTACGGTCCGAACGCAACATGCCAGCATGATGGATACCAAATCCGAAGTCGAACAACTCCTTCAGCTCCTTATTCCGTGATGTAGAGATCTCCCGCCTGAACAACTCCCATTTTGGGTGACCTGTGGGGTCGAAATCATCGCTCTCGTCATGAAACAGTACCGCCTCCTTCAGTGCCATGGCTGACTTGACCGTCTCCTTTCGGGCGTGAACGAAGACCATGACCTGATGCCCTTCTTTGACAAGTTCGGCGACCTTTTCGTGTGTGATACGGTCCAGGTTTCTTTTTTGCGTTGGGGTGTTGATCTTTCCTTTGATACCGATGAAATGCTGCTCCAATAGCACAGGTCGGAAGGAGGAGTCAAAGTAAAATAACCCGGCGTATCGACTGACCCTAGACCAGCCATGTGCTGTTCAGACATGTGAAATGACTAAGAGTTTGACTTACCTAAGGAAGTCTGCTACGTCCATGTAGTTTGGTAGGGTTGCAGAGAGTCCAACGATGCGGATGACCGATTGAGAAGATTCAACCTAGGCAGAAACCACTCAGCATCCCTGCTAGGACAATTGTGAGTGCTACGAACCTGACGCAAAGTTCTAGCCACAATTGTTTCTATGACGGCGCCGCGCTCCTCATTCAGCAGATGCACCTCGTCGATGATCAACAATTTCACTTTCTGAAGAAAGCCTCAGATCAATGGGATGCGCGTCAAGGTTTCGATAAGGAGCTTACTGATGCCAATTCGCCTTCTCCGGTGGGCTTCCTTGTAACAACGTCCCACTTCTCAGGAGTCGTGACGATGATTTGAGTCTCTGAGATCTCAGCTCTTGTCATCTGCATGTCACCTAGACGATTCATTAATGGTATTCCCGATGCGGCTGTAGAGGAAGCTTCCTCATACCCGTTAGCTCCCGTACTTTGATTGACAGCCAAGCTAAACGTTTTGCGAACTTTCGAACGATCTCTGCCGCCAAGGCTTTCATTGGTGCACTGAGGGAATGAAAAGTTTCAACTCGGGGCCAGAGTTGGGCAATTGTTCACGGGGTCTTACACATAGATGACCTTTAAATCGTCTCTGCGGATAGTCGATCCTAATCCTGTGCGGGCTGCTCGATCGTCAGGTCTGTTTTGATCGAGGACGCGAAGTATGCTGAGCATGGCTATGTCAGTTTTACCCTAGGAAGCCGACGTGAGCCTAGAGTCGTGCTACGCGTTTTTCATTAGTGGCTTACAGCACCAGTGGGAGCTATACGGCACGTCTCGTGAGTTGATCGAAACGTTTAAAAATGAAAAATGGCATCCATACCACAGACCAAGAGATTCTCGTTTGTCGTGTAAGCCGCTGGGTATATGATTGACTGCATGCGGTTCAGTGTGCGGTATTTCTGCAAAGCGTAGTAATGCATCGTCTTTTGAGCGCCAGCTCGCCTCATCGAAGCAAATCTACGTACAGGGAAGCAGCCGCGAGCGAGCTCTTCGAGCTCCGACACTGGCACGAGCCGCTCTGTCAGCCTTGGCGGTATCGGTCTGGCTGGTGGAATGATCACTTCCGTCATGATCTGTCGAATGAGGCGAAAGGATTAGTTGGGTTTCCAATCCAGTGCACTGTATTGATCATAACAGTACCTCGTCCTCCTCCTGCGTTGTACCAATCGGCAAGAGCTTCTTCGGCCCATATGCTGAGACAGTGTGCTTCCCTAGCGAAGCTTCGTATACATGAGGGTATACTGGAGGAGCCTCCGGATTCTGGAGAAGATCGTATCAGTTAAACGGGCTGGGAATTGGGCAGAGAAGTGACTTACCGCCGTGCCACTAAACATGGGCTGAGCGGCATTTGCCTTGAGTGCGGCCTTTATCCGCTTCTTAGAGGCTTTGACACTGTATTCGTTCTCTATAAGGGCAAACTAGTATGGAGACGAGCGAGACTGTCTTGAACACGGATTGATTAGTGCACACCTTGGCCACGACGTTGCTTTCCTTTGCTATGTTGTCTCATTGATTCATTTTGTTCAGGCGATGCATAACTCAGGAGCTGTTACCCACACATCGAATACGGAGGCAGTCAGAGATTAGCTGCGAATTATCTGAATAATGTCCCCTCGCTTACCTCGGAGCCGACTCGACGTCGATCTTGTAAGGCCTCCGAGATGAGATCCATCTCATCATACCCTAAGAGTTCAAGGGCTTCTTCGGAGCTCGCATGGTCAGACTTGTCTGAGACTAGGAGAGCGGCTAGAGCGGGCAGCAAGGTTTGAAGGTTGGGCTTTCTGTGCGAAATGGTTGATGTTGTGTGACTCTGGCCTCTTAAAGCCTAGAGTTGAGACTCACGACCGTAGCCGTTGCGCAGTTGATAAATCTGCGGGTCCGACGTCAGGCTCGTCGTCTCCGTCTCCTTCGTCTACCGGCTTATTCATGAAGAGATTTAGAGTTGTAGATATTTCCCAGCCGGAGCCGAAGCCAGAGTCAGAGCCAGAGTCGACTGCTTCGTCTATGCTATCCACACCTTCTAATTCGGCGCAACAGTCATGATTCTGAGGTCAAAAACCTAGCATGTGGATTGAAATCACCCTTTAGGCTGACCTCCAGCTTTTATATTGGACCTGATTCGACAAATCATCAATTTCGCTGCAAGTGCTGGGGCTGGAGAGCACAAACAAACCTCTTCTCCCACAAAGCAATCTCTTCCAAAAGATGAGCGTCATGATTTGACTGCGTCGTGTGGCCTGATAGTAGCTCTTGAAGGTGCGACGTGATGTCCATTGCGCAGCAGAAATATGGTGGAGACGCGAAAGTCTGATGGGGACACACTAGAATAAGGCTCACTTCTAGGGTCTCGGCTTAGTCACTCGCGGTACCGAAGCAACAACACAAAACGAGGCTGGTGAACCAAAAACAAGATTTGATACAATATCCGTCATCCAGATACACGAAAGGGCAGATATATCCAAAGGCCCCTCTTTTGTGAGAGATTACTACGGTAGCAAAGACCCAAAAAGTCCGATGCGAACAATCATCTACAATTCATCGTGATCCCTGGAGGCATCGGCCTCGGCGGTCTCAGTTGCAGACACCTTAGTGCTCGAAGGCTCCGCATCTGTGGCCTCGGTGGGGGCAGCAACTGGGGGCTTGCCGATGTTGTTGTTGACGTTGGTGTTGATGAACTCGATCATGGACTCGAGTGAGCGATCACCTTCATAATCGATGAAGACGGATGAGCCAGCGGGCCTGAACTTGATGGTGGGGAAGCCAGAGATCTTGAACTGGCTGTTGGGAGGGAGATCGTTCTCGGTGGCATCCATCTTGGCGATGACAAGCTTATCCTTGGCGTATGAGAAGTGTTCGCCGAGTTCCTCGTAGATCGGAGCCAAACGTTTGCAGTGTCCGCACCTGAAGAAGACGCGAAAACAGGTTTAGTGATTTATGCTTCGTGAGAGTTTATTTGAGCTGATAACATACCACGGAGCGTAGAACTCGATGAACACATCCTTAGACTCATCAAGGGCGATCTTGGAGTACTCGCTGCCGACGACGACGGTAACGGGCTCATCGTTCTTCTCTGGGACGTCCGCGCTCTTGAGCGAGGGCTCGAGCTTGCCAGCGGAGAACTGCTTGACGAATTCGGTGACAGAGGCGGCATTGGGGGTACCAGGGAGCGGGTACTTGAAGCCACTTGCCATATCGGTGATGATGAAGCGG
Source organism: Tulasnella sp. 332 (assembly GCA_019632285.1). Taxonomy (NCBI): domain Eukaryota; kingdom Fungi; phylum Basidiomycota; class Agaricomycetes; order Cantharellales; family Tulasnellaceae; genus Tulasnella; species Tulasnella sp. 332. The sequence goes on from WSTV01000019.1 coordinate 37,576, forward strand.
GGGAAAGACTCGGTGGGGACGCCGAGGCTCTTGGCGTGGTCGACGAACTTGACAGCATCGATCCACACGAAGTTGATGTCACCCTTGTATTCGATGGCAGCAGGCTTGACGGCGTCGATGGCGGTTTGCTTGCCCTCAGACTCGGGGTCGACGAACAGGTAGGCGAGGGGGAGACCGCTCTGAGCGTACACGGGGTAGTTCTCGCCAGAGACTTCATCCATGAGGGGCATGGCGTTTCCAACGACGAACTTAGTGAGGACGGCATCGGTTGCGTCCTTGATGCCGGTGGCAGGGAAATCGACGCGGCCCTCATCGAACTTCTTGTAGAGAACGATGGCGGGAGGGGTGACGCCAGCAGCGGTGGCTGCGGCAGCATCGGTAGAGAGACCAAACATGTAGTCATCACGATGGGCCTGAGCGACGGACGAGTAGACGGACGCGGGGGCGTCGGTCGGGGTGGACAGGTAGGCGACGAGCACAACCTTGTCAGCAGCCTTGAACTCGTCGTGGTTGGCGGCAGTCACTTCGCTGACGGCGGGAAGGGATTGCCTAGTTAAACATGGGGTTCAGTCTCCTACCCATTGCAATAACGGTGTAGCAAAAAAGTCTCACTTGATCATGTACGACACAATACCATCAGCCTTCCTTGGCCCTCCGTAATCAGTGGGCGTGCCATCACGGAACACCTTTAATGACCTGAGGGCGAAGAGTTATAGTCAGGAACCAGTGACACGTTGCGCTGTCTCGAAGGGACTGACGGGTAGCCAGTGACACCGTGCTGTCCGCAAAGCTCGCCCTGGTCGACACAGTCAACCTTGGCTATCTTGATGTTCTTTTCCGCAAGCTCAGTAGCAGCTTTCTCATACTCGGGAGCGAGCGCTTTGCAGTGTCCACACCTGGATGAGAAACACAAAGCGCGTACGTGTCAGACACAACACGTATGCGCACATTATCACGCTTAGCTCAAGAGAACCAACGCTTACCACGGGGCAAAGAACTCGACGAGGATAAGGTTCTCCTTGCCCACAACGGACTCGAAGTCGTCCATCGTAAGGTCAATGACATCCGAAGCCAAGGCGGCGCTCTGAACAGGGAACAATGATCAGTTGAAACGCCATTGGAGCGCCTGAAGTAGCACATACCGCGCCTAGAAGGAGGGCCGAACTCAAGACAGTAGAGAACCGCATGTGAGGTAGTATAGGATGAAAGGAGGAGGGGTGAGGATGAGGGTGATGGAGGATGAAATTCGAGTGCGGGCCAGGCACCTTTATGCTGATCCGGGTGGCTGGGGTTATGTCAGCATTGGGACCTCCACGACGACAGACGTGGTCCCAGGAGAAACGAAGAAGCTTCCTCGCCTAATCCTAAGAGAGCCTTCTCACTGTCAATTATTCACTCCAATCAAATTCAGCTGCCGGTTAATGGCAGCTACCTTCTTGTCCTCGCTGAATCGTCGCATTCGACGTCGGAAACCGCGCGGCACCAATCTATCCTCAACTCCGCGCCTCCACGTCAATGACAGGTTGGGCCACGAGACCCATCACTAAGGCGGCGGGTACGCGCCTCCACCTCTGTTGGTTTGAACTGTGGTTCCAGTCTCACTATCTCTCCGGCGCTTTCTCACTGTATCGCATGTGAGCACTTCGATTCCAATGCGGACGCCGATTCCTTAAGCCGTGATGCCCTTTCACGGCGGCCAGATATCGAGGCTTGCTTAAGAACACATCTGGGCCGCCAGAGATATCCTCAAGCGCTCATCGAGATTCTGGATCCGATCCTCATTTCGCTGGAACTCTTTGAACGGGGCCCGCAGAGCTCTCAATTTTGGCCTCTGATGCATGATGCTCGTAGGGACTACTCTGTGATACGAAGAGACAAACCTATAGATAACAAGTATCCCTCGGCCAATGCATATGTACCGTACTATGAGCCACCTCGAGACGGCGTCCGAAGCGGAGCGCCCACCAGCCACACTGGGTCCAGCACTATCTATTTGTGCATTTCCCAGTCGGTTTCGGCCGCCGGCCTATCATCTATGACCTTATCTGCCCGATCATGGCCCTTCTATATCTTTTGATGTATAGCCATTCAATTGTGATTTCACTTCGGGTATTAAGTCGAACCTGTATCACAAGTTTCATGGGACAACCCTCAAATGCTTACGCATCACCTTGAGAGAAAGAGATGCAAGTGAGAGATATGAGGCATCAAAACCTGATGAGTACTCTCTACAAAACAAATCGATGAAAGATTGCGCTTTGAGAGGACGACTGAATTATTATCTAAATGTATAGATTCCGCCGACCGTTGATTTATCCGCGAGAGGTGTCCATAATAGCAGTTCAACTGCCGAACAGTGAGAAAATACCTCCCTAATCCAAGGAGGACAACCGGAAATCACATCCTCTCGACTTGCCACTTGGATAAGGATGGTCTGCCATTTGAAACATTCTTGGTGGAGGTAGGTCCATCTGTTTCGGCCACGTCTGCCCACTAGATGTCAGAGGAGGCTCAGGTACTGAGTGGAAGGAGTTTTCACAATGCCATTAGAAAGAGCCATCAAACAAGCATTTCAGGAGGTCCGCAACTCACTCTTCGATCTTCTGGCAGCTGGCGCAGGTACAGTCGCTGGCGGGCCTGTGTTCTGAGCTCTCAAGGGCGACGACGGTGGTCCCGTGTTCTGCATCCGGAGGGCGGCCACAGCGGGAGAAGGCGCGGCAGGCACTGGAGCTGGTGGCGGGCCAGTGTTCTGCATCCTTAACGCCGCCACAGCTGGGGATGGTGCAGCCGGGACAGGCGGCGGACCACCGTTATCGGATGCAGACCGCATACGCGTAGCCGGGGAAGGACCTGGTGGCGGTGGTGGTGGTCCTGGGGGAGCAAGTCTCATATTCGGTTGTGACATGATATCGGCGAGAGTATTCTGACGTCGCGTTTCTGGAGTCGTAGGACCACGTGGTGGAGGGAGGGGCGGAACGGCTCGTCCCGCTGAAGCGTTTGTCCCATTCACTTGCATCGAAACGGGACGCGGCGGTGGCGGGGGCTTAGGCTTGCTCCCCACCGGCGGAGGTGCTTTGCGAGGTGGTACGGCTGGTGCCGCGTGACGAGCTGGTAATGTTGGAGCCGTAGGAGTGGATGGTACCTCTGACGAAGGTGTCGAAGGCGTTGGAGGCGTGTTTCGACCGGCTGGGGGTGCGGGAGGTGGCAGTGCTCGACGCGGCGGGGTCGGCGTCGGTATCTTTCGCTCTTCTGGAGCTGGAGATCCGCTCCTCGAGTCATTTCTACTTGGCGGCTGGGGAAAACGAGATGGAACGTCCGTCAGACATCGAGTGGGAGGTGCATTTCCCTTCCTGGGACTCTGTTTACTTACAGCGATAGGCGGACGACGCGCAGGTGAAGGTGCGGTTGGTGGAGGGGGTGGAGGTAGTGGTGCTGATGGAGGAGCTGGGGCCTGTCGCGCAGGCGGTACTGGTGGGGGTGTTGGCGCAGGCATGGTCGGTGCTCTAAGGGGTTGAGGTGGACGAGGAGCAGGAGTTGGAGCAGCCATTGTCTGTTGCCTGTGTGGAGGTGGTACAGGCGCAGATCGTGCTGGAGGTCCTGGAGGAGGTCCTGGAGGAGGTCCTGGGGGTGGTCCTGGAGGCGGCCTAGGGGGCGGCGCTGATGACCCTGGACCTGGACTCGACGATGGCTTCGGGATGGTAGGCGGTTTGCCCAAGTGCGGTGGCTTGCCTGCGGTGCAACGACAGCATCAGTACTCCAGCACGGTCAAAGGTAACGTCGGGTAATAACTAACCAAGAGTGTTATTTCCTGCTGGCTTCAGCTTGGGCATCCCTCCAGCAAACAGACCACCTAACTGAGGAGCTCCAGCTCCAGCTCCAGCTGACGCAATCGATCCGCCGCCGCCGCCGCCACCCATACCACCACCCATTCCGCCTCCGCCATTGACAGCCTTCTTTGCTCCTGCACAAGTCAAAGTTAGAGTTATCACAACTAGAGTAATCACTACCAATCGTCGAGATTCGACTCACCTTCAACAACCAGTGGAGCGCTTCTATCATTCGTCACCGCCTTCTTCAACTGTTTCTTCTTCTGGATCTCCGCGAGAAGGCTGGAGTCCATTGTGTGCTATAGGGTTCACGGAACGAAATGTGTGGTGCTGGTATGCGCCGTTCTTGAAGGGTTGAGCACCCAAGCTGTAAGTGGTTAATAGCGAGGATATTGATTGAAAAGATGAGTAAAAGAATCAGCAGCCGCAGGGATGCAGCAAGGTGAAATAGCGATGCGGACTGGACCCCCGAGGTCGCCCACGCCGCAGCTTGCTTCTATTTGCGGCTCTCCTCACGCGAGCATGACAATGACTGGGATGACAGTGGTATTACAATGCAGCAAGACTGTACAGAGGATAGAAACGACATGTAGATAGCCGACAGTTTGGGAAGCGGCGAAAGCGATTCAAAAAGGAGAAGAATCGTCACAACCAAGGGAGCCATTGCTCCGCCATTCGCGAGAGATATTGGGGATTGACAGCTTGTTGAAGCAACACCTGGACGTTATTTACGGCATTTGTACTGACGCTTTGGTTAGCAGGAGCGGCAATCTGTGGCACAAGCGGAACGGACAAATCAGAATCAGCGAACTGATGCTCAATGGAGACACTCACTGCTGTCTCTCGCTCCATTCGACAAGAGAGGATCTCGGCCTTTTTGGAAATACTCTCGACAATCTGGTTGACGATTTGTTTGAGCGTGAGATCGTTCCCAATGGGCTTGTTGTTGTATAGATGCCACAAGACGACCTCGTCCCGAATGAAAAGACCTAGATGTTGCTCCAGATCAAACTGTGATAGGAGATCTCGGGTTAGCTTGCAGCATGGAGTTACATAGAGTCTACGTGAGCAATAAATGACCTCGGGTTCCGTCAGAGCGCGACCTATCGCCATAATTCCGGCCGTCATGATGCCCTCCACTCCAATAGGTCCAACGAATCGTTGAAGGCTGGGTGTGAAGCGGAATGGTACTGCTTCGCCTGGGTGCAAAGTCAGTGGACTCTGCTGAGGATGATAGCCTGGGATAACTTAACAATCAGCATCATGTGTCCGCGTGTGGTACAGTCCATACATACCTGGGACAAAGTCCGACATGTAGATCTGACCCGTGCTTCGGGATATCAGGTAACGCAATGGGGTCCTAGTGATACTTGACATCACATAAGACATGAACGTGACGGCTGCCATCTGAGTCGTGAATTGCTTTCGCAACAGCCACAGGGCATTGGCATTCTCCATGCTCCGCGTCATATACTGTTCATCGGCTGGTTAGCATCTCCCTTACGTGCCAGGGCGGACATTTGCCTACCGAAGTCACGACTGTATTTGGCACCATGTGTGACTGTACGATCTCGAATAGCTCCAGCCTTAGCGTCATATATTCCTGTTTGTTGGGGTTCTATTAAAGGTACGTCAACAACCCTAGCATTATTCCAGTATCGAAGCCTCACCCCTTTATTATGCAGGTCCAGCAGAGTCCTGAACTTGTCCGTGTGGAGGATGATCGGGGCTTCCTTGCTGACGCCCAACTCTCGTAGGTGGTTGTCGTAGATGTCTTGGAGGCCAACGATAGATGAGTCATTCTCGAGGAGGCGAAGCGTGGGGTTGAGAGGAACAGCCGCAGGTAGATAGAACTGCAAAACGCGCTTGCGAGTCTCCTTCCGCCGAGCTAAAACACTGCAAAATTGCGACGGTAAGACTACTGTAAGCGAACGGGTGATATCGACTTACGAGTTGAATACCCTGAACATTTGATGCAGCTTTTCTTCACGACGGCAATTCCTGCTGGTGGGTAATTGGACAATGAAGGAGTGTGTAGTGGCATCGTGCCCGAGGATCGTTATCCGACGGTAAGAGAAGCCCATGCCCACGCACAACTCATACTGCGAGTTGAACCGGGCAATACGCACAAAGTTTGCGCTTGTGTCATTATGCTATTCGATGAGATGTAGTCAATTGCATTTAGTCCGACTGAAGGAGGATCGTAGAGAATGTATGCCACCCACCTGCAGATACTGCCCTGGCACTTCAACCTCATCGAACTTGCTATGCTGGAACTCTACCAACCAGTGACTGAGAACATCCAAAGGTTGTAGGCGAGGCCGAGCTTCAAGCACTTTCTCGTACTTGTCTCTCCACACTTGGAGCTTCTCTAGGTATTGCCGAAGGTTGGGCTTCGTGTCAAGAACATCCGCCTTGAACATCGCCTGGACAGGATAAGTCAGTATTTCAGCTACATTCATTTCCTTGGAGCTCGGTCGCACCCGAGTTTCTGGATGAAGCGCACTCTCTGCGAAGCGATTCGCATTAGCTATGCATTGCTCAGGGAGGGATCCGTCGTCATTTTGTTGCGTCACCCGAACGGAGTGTTGCTAAGGTATAATAAGCCAGTGTTAGCAAAGACAGGTGACGCTCAAGAGATGGTTATCGCACGTTCAGAGCCTCCATAAGCAGTGCGTTGAAGTACCGGACGAGTTCCTCTTCTTGCGTGGCCTTGAACCTCGCCGCGAATTGATCTACCATAGTCTCCAGAGTGAGGGCGAGGAGGGGGAATGCAGTCTTCAAAATCGCGACAATCTCTTCCACCGTCTCCCAGGGTTGGCGAGGTCCACGGGGAGCCAATGGTGTTGCTGGGGATGTCTGCAGTGGGGATGTCGCGTTCTCTCCAGGGGCAGTGTTTGCATTAGCCTTCGCCTGCTCCGCCTGCGCCGCTGCCATGGCTTGCATGTGTTTCTTTCGCTGAGGAAGAAGGTCCTCTCGGAGAGTGCGTAAATGGAAGAAGAGCGCCTGGTTACTTATGCGTTAACAACAGCAACAATAATAATATGGACGCAGGGCACTAACCTGTGGGAAGTTCTTTGCGAGGTTGATGAGCATGTGGCGAGCGTACGGAGTTTCCCTATATGTCAACGTCTGGAGGAGCTGTGGAATGAGGGTGATCCAATACCAGAGCGCAAGATCGCCTGAGTAAGCATCGAAGGCGCGAAGCACGGTCCCGTTGCTGTCGTCGTTGGCAAGCAGCCACATAATGCGGATCAGGAGAGGCCGAGTCTTGGCACTTTTGTACAACCCTGCTGCCTGCATGTAACAGCTCACTGCATTTCCCGCAACACCCATTTCTGTAGGCGAATCCCTGAAGTTCTTGTCGTTGAACCGACCCCACTCCGCCCATGCCTTTGCCAAGCCAAGATCTGTCTGAACAGCTAAACCAAACGCGCTGTTGGCTTCTTCACTAAGACCCAACTTGGCGATGAACATCCCTTTCAACGTGTGGAACTCGGCCTTCTGAGAGTTGGAGAAGTACATGAGGTTTGTGTTGTTGATCACTTCTAGGCCAGCGTGGAGTTCGTTGGAGTTCTGATAATGACAACGGGCTTGCTCGCGCAACTTCAGGAATGCTTCTGAGATCTCGATGTTGGGAAGCGTGTAGATCTTTGCAAGAGAGGTATGGCAGACGTCTGGTAGATGATGCTTGCGGGCGGTGTGCGCGAAACGATTGATGATCCAAGCAGTCTCGTGGTATCCGCGATAGCCGAAGGTCGTGTTGCTGGCACCCTGCCCATTCCCGTTGGCCGGAACTTGGATCTGAGGTATCAGAGGGAGATAGGTGTTGTTGATGGCTGTAAAAACGTGTTGACGCCAAGCTACCAGGTCGCTCCAGATACTGATGTCGTCCCACAGGTTCGGCAGTCTTTCTCTCCATGCTTGCAAGACTCCCTTGAGTTCTGACGACTTCTTCTCAAGATTTTGGGCGTTCGTATTTTCCAAGGCAGTAAAGATCGCGGAGGCTTCGTGTAGTTCAACGAACTGCTGGAACAGTTGCAGGATTGGGACATGCGCCATTGACACAACACCGGGTAAAGAGATCCACTTGCGCAGGGCTAGTTGCATTGCTTCGTCGCAGAGGCGAAGGAAGTCGGCCTTCTCTGCGACGCCGTTTGCATGCGAGCGTACGAGTGTCGTGTAGGATTCAAAAACTCGGCGCCTCGGCGTTGGTATCTCTGCGACTGAGAGAAGGGCTCTCTCGATTAGATCTCGATCCACATTCCAGTCGGAAGTTCGCCATGCGCATTCGAGCAACAAGTCGGCGTTTTCTTCGGCTCGAGCAAGATCCATCAAGATGTCCCACTGCTGAAGTTTTTGAGCGGTGAGAATCCAGTGGTCCTCCCATAGGCAGTGTTCAGACTCGTTGAAGGCCATGGTTCCGCTGCGAACTTTCATTTGCGCTAGCTCATATTGGGTCTGTGCCACAGCATACATTCCGCATTGCTCAAACGATATCCCTACGTTGGTATCGTTGAACATGCTGCGACGACGCCAGAGACCGTAAAACATATCGTCCTCGGAGAGCTCTGAATACAGTTCAGCCAACGCGTCGTACGTGGCGTCTCGGGATGCATCGTCCTCTCGAATGGATTCCAGGTTGCCTTGCAACATCTCCAATGCCACGTGCCAGGCGTTGTAGGTCTTGCCCAGGTACTTGACCAAATATGGAGGTAGACTCATTGGCGGCGAGCAAGCGCTGATCGCGGTGAGGAACGACTGAATGATATTGATGCGCGTGTCGATCTGGCGTATGTGATAATCTTTGCTGAGGAGAGCTACCATAGACCGAGTGACATCTTGCTGCTCCTTTCGAGTGAAGGTGGCCCATACACCCTTGAAGACCGACACCCATAAGTGATGGGTCGCTTGCGAGTTTAAATGAAGCAGCACGCGAGTCGGATGTAACAGATCGTCCACCTTGGCATCTTTGATTGCCTGGGAAAACCCGGTCAGAGGTTGCTGCGTCAGATCAAACATCGGTAGGAGCTTGAGATTCCCGTTGATGGAGCCGAGGATGAGATCGAGAGCTTGAGGAATCCAGTACTGGTCGTGAAGAGATTCCCACGTATTAGATCCAAGAACATACTGCATGCGGCTGCTTAATCCTCTGGGAAGACTCTCATTGTATAGTTCGACGAACTGGTTACGTAGGACGGGGTCCTTTGCGCGGCAACCAAAGAGATAGAGTGTCTCTAATCGCACTGTAACATCTGACCGACGCAACGCTGGCTCGGTGTAGATATCGAGGACGAGCTTGAGCACATCACTCCATAGGGCTTCGTCTTTGAACCAACTCTGCATTCTCAGCATAAGTGATGCTTTCTCCTTCAATGTGGGATATATCGACTCCTTCTTCCCTAGCGTCCATTCCCGGACAACGTCTAGAAGGTATCGACACAGTGGGGCGCTTTGCGATTTGTCTATGAGCTGCACCATGACCTTTAGCAGCAGCTGTCGGTTCTCCCCAAGAAGACCGACGTGCGCTCGACAGATCTCCAGAACCGCTTGGATCAGTGGGACCATTGTCTCGTAATTCTGCACCTGTGGAGTCGATGTATAGTCCTTGACAAGCTTCAACAACGCCTTCATCAAGCTCGCCGCGAAGACTTCCACCTTCTTGGGCTGTACTAGAACTAGCGACTGGAGTATAGCGAGCGTCCCAGACAGATTCGTTTGGTTCTTCAGGCCCTCGTTGATCGCGTTGTCGACCCAGGAGTAGAGGTTGCGTGCTGGGCTGTCCTGACCTGCGTCTTCAGCGACTGGTGGCGTTGCCGCAAGAAGCTGACTCAAGATGGGCTGGAGTATCTCGTGAAGCACTGCGTCGTTGCTAAGCATTGGCCGTTCGAGAATACCGAGTATCATGGCAAGGTTGCTGGTGAAGTAGGCGTCGTCCTTGTCTTTGAGAACGATGGCCATGGCCTTGGCGTTGTTATGTAGGAGAGGACTCCCGACCTCGTCCAACCCCATCTGCAGAAGAAAGACAATCAAGAGACGCGACGGGGCTAAAGGGATAATCAGCCTACCTGGGTGAACACCTTGCCAAAGAATGCAATCTTCACAGTCACTTCGGGCCAACCTTTTGGTCCGAGAAGGAGATCCAAGATCTGCAACGCGCGGCTGGCGAGGGCGCCTTTGATGATGGATTGATCCGGCTGTTGGGTAGTAGTGAAACGCAGAACCCAACTGACGATATTCTCTCGAAGTGCCAATGGAGTTGTGTATTGACCGGACGAATCGGAAGGGGATATGTCCATGTTGTCTTGTGACGACTCGCGTTGACGACGTTCCCAAGTTAGGATGAGATCGATGAGATCGAGGCAGAGGACTCTCGTATCGGTACCGTTCGTTGCGGTGGTGGTGCTGCCGACTTTCGAGAGGGAAGACGCCATCTGGGGTATCAAGAAGTCCCGACACTCGAAGAACACGTCCGGGTGCGCGACTACGACTTGATAGAAGATCACCAAGGCAGACACAGTATGTCCTTCGTCCCTGACAAGCAAGCGGGTTTGTTTGATCCAAGTCTCGGCCTCCAACTTCTCGCTCAGGATGGGCGCTAGGATATCGAGTGCAATCCGAGTCAGGCGCCTATCCTCCACGTTCTTCTCAGTCTCCTTCGATGGTTTGAGCAACGCTTTCCAAACGTTCAAGAGGAATTTCGCCGGTGCATCATAGGCCGAGAAGAAACGAGCAGCAAGTAAATGCGCCATCTGACGCACATACATATCATCTGCGGATGCGAGGTTGATAGCGCACCTGACAATGTCCTTCCTGAAGTTTGAAACGACGGCCTTGTCGAGCTGGATAAGCGTACAGGACAGCTGAAGTACCTGTATCGTCCATTCGTCGTCCGCCCCTGGAAACGCGTTTGTCGTAGAGTTAGCCATGAGCGACCATATTCGGCTGTGCACTTTCCCCAAGATATCTGCGTCGATGAGTCCCTCATTCAAGTCTTTTCGGACGAGAGCCGCTAGAAGTAAGGGATTGATAACTACAGCCAGGAGCTTGGTCTTGTGCGCCCAGGAGACGGCCGGCCGGTCGAGCCAATCCATGAACCGCGTCAAGACTTCATGCTTCAAGGCCACTGAGTCAATAGCTACAACGTGTTGATAGAGGAACTGTGTCAGGTCGGTGGTGTCCATGGCCAGCTTCGCTGTGTAGATAGCCACGACTTCGAACAGCACGTCTGGTTGCATCGAGTGCCCGAGATATGACATGAAAATGGACAGGAGAATATTGGGAACGTGTGTTGCGTCACGGAGCTCGGTGTTGAGGGAGCTGGATCTGGTGAGTTCCCTCTTCCAGACCTCAAGAAGCGCCTGCAGGACTTCTGGATGGCTCTCGAGCCAAGACGGAACTGCCTGAACTAGGTCCTCGCATATGTCAAGGATGGCAGCTGATACTGGGTGGGAAACATCGTTCAAATTAACTTGAATGAGCTGAGGTATCTTCGCCATGAGCTCGTCTCTAAGGTGCGGCGCGATTCCGCGCGCTAGTACATTGCGCAGAGTTCGTACGTGCCGTGCGGACTGCAGCCGTCGCAGGAAGTACTCCACTGCCTGAACAGGGAACCGGTCGATGTACTTGCCGAATGGCTCGGTGAACGGTGTCGGAGCGGCTGCTTGCAGTTGAGTCTCTGTTTCAACCACCAGATTGGAAAGGTCTTCGAGGTATGTGTTCGCGGCGGGAGGTAGAAGATGGAATATGTTGACGAGCTTGACAAGTTTGCTAACCTCTTCGTTGGATGCGAGGGGACTAAATGCGGCTTCATGCAGCATACCAGCTTCCGCGATGGACCGATAATGCTCGAGGAGTTTGACACCGATCTCCACTTTGAAGTAGTTCGTGAGAAGCTCCAACAACCGGGACAATCCATCCAACCCGGACACGGATATCCTCTTAGGATCTGCGAGGTTCATCAAGATTGGCCGGAGGCCAGTCTGGAGAAGCTCACGCGGAAGTCGAGCTTGATGCTGCAGTACGACTCGTAGGCCATCATGGGCGGCGTTCTTCACATCCAATGACGTTGAGTACAGTGACTTAAAATAGACGCTCGTAGCTCTGGAGAAGATGTCTTTTAGAACGAATTGTAAAAAAGGGGTATGCAACTTACCGTGCCCTGACAGGCGGTTGCCGTTGAAAGAAGTCCGTGACAGGCATGGATGCTGTCAGCAATTTTATACACGCCACACGCAATCTCGTGAGAGCAAGAGAGTTTTGACGGTGAATAGTGCGACCGAGGAGGTTTTGGTCGTCAGCGTCTGCGAGCGCCAATGCCTCGGACAGCAATCTGAGCAACTCTTCGTTCGCTTCGGGAAGCGGTGGTTCCAAGCCTAAGCAATACGTCACTGCATCTATGTGCCCGATCTGAGTCGAAAAGGATAGCGCTCGCAGTGGCTTGGTGTAGATTGGCATTAGGAGACGCTCGCGATGTGGCAGGAGGAGATCAGTTGGGCTCTTTCCGGTGAGAGACGAAAGTAGCTGGATAGACTCCTGGGTGGCACTACGCACTATCGCATTGGAGCTAGCGAGTTCCATATGTAAAATGCCAAGAAGGTACGGCATCCTCTCGAGATGTGGATTGCCTCCTGTCGGCCCTGGTGGAGTAGTGTCTGACTTTTTTATAACGTCCATCAGGGTGTGGATCACTTCATCAACATCTCGAGGTGGGTCGACGGGCATGTCTTTTAACACGGATATGAGTGCACGGACGAAGTCAAATTCTCGATCCAGGGTCATCTTCGGGGGGAGAGCTTCGGTTGACGCCATGATCATGATGCCCTTGCTACCCGCCATCTTGTTCGTCCACGTCGCGTCATGAGACATCGCCACGAAGGCCGACGCTAGGTTGTGAAGGATCCCCGAGGGATCTCTAGGAGCATTCTCCTCGTCCATCGGTACGTCTTCTTTCCCTAGACCTGCTAGATCCTCCACGATCAATCGCACAACCATCTCCGCTGTTTTCACTTCCTCCCTGTCTGGGTAAGCCAGACTCCTGGGTAACCAGTCGACGAAGATCGTAGCAATGGGTGACATGGGATATCGGCGTGAACTTGGTGGCCCCGGCTCTCGATTCAAGACCTCTGCAACGAAGATGTGACGAGACAATCCTCGCACATACTGGATTGCCTTCTCTTTGAGATCCGATACATGGACAGAGGTGAAGACGCCCTCGATCGCCGCAGTGAAGATCGATTCACGCTCCCGACCTTGAACGCCCTGTGAACGTAGAGATGTGGGTATGTCAGCTTTGAAGCAGAATGACGGGCTTTATGTTACGCACGTCTTGCAAGAATGCGCTAATTGTGTGCCCAAGTACATCAAATGCGGCTTTGCGATAGGTAGCGTTAGGATGTCGGACGGACTTGGCAGCTAAGTGCGCCATAGGACCGAGATTGATCCGCTGGTCTCTCCCGTCGAACGAAAGAAGGATGGACGCTTCCTCTGCACACGGATGGTAATCGAGCTCTGGGTATTCGTATTGCAGTCGTCGATTCCGCCCGCCAAGCTTGCCCAAGATCCTGATGCAGTTATGCGCCAACATATGATTGAAAGGTAGGGGTCGAAGGAGGTCGTGTAGGGCGCCCATGAGATCCTGCCGTACTGGTGCGAAACACGGCTCCAGGAAGTCTTGAGTGAGATTGTCGATGCAAAGCTCAAGAGTGCGGAGGCCCTGAGCGGCCATCTCGCTACTACCGCGCAGGGCGAGAACCAGCGGCCGCATGAGATGTTGAAGGTAAGGTAGGAGATGTGTCAGGCGGACGGGTACGGTGAGACATAACTCAACTAAGAGATCTCTTGTCGCTCCCTCCGCCGAGCCAATCAGACGGTTGAGGTTCTCAAGGAGCTCCTGGAGCAGGGGTAGGATCTCATGATACATACGCTCGAACCTGCCACCACTGATTGAGCGGAAGAGCGCACGAATGAGAAGATAATAGCTGGTGGGATCTCGCGCCTTGGCGGCCAACGGGAAAGAGTCCATCATGAGCCTAGTTAGGTGTGGCGCCAAGATTGGTTCATTGGTCTCTGGCTGCAGATTCACCGACATGAAGACCATCTTGAAAAGGCGGAGAGTGATGTTGGCCGACCTCGCGTCCTGATCTCCGAGGAGGTCTAGTCGATCCACTAGGTGTTTTAGCATCATGGACGTGAGCTGCTTTGACAACTCTGTATGTCCCATCAGAGCGTTGGTGATTTGGATTGCGAAAGGATGCTCATGCGCGATGGAAATAAAGAAGTCTGTTTTAAGCGTCCAGACTTCCTGAAAGACGTGCGGTTGAAACTCGTGAAAGACGCTGGTGAAGTGCTCAATCACGTCCTTTTCGTCCCGCGGATCCATGGCCCCAGGCCAGAGCGCCAAGCACCTGAATGCGCCTTCGAAGAAGCGTCCCATTACTTCGCTGCTTGGGACGTGCCCTTCGATACTCCGCAGAGCGACAATCGTTCCTCGTATCCCGTGAAGGAGTGTCCGGAATATTGCCCGGCATTCTGTGTGACCCGATTTATTAGTACAACTCAAGCTGATTGTTGGAGAGCCATGGTACCTTTCATAACTTCTTCGCTTGGCTCTACAGCAAATGCAGCTCGTTGCACAGGCTTTAGCTTCTCGATGGCTCCGACTTCTGGCATAGTGTAAGGGGTTCCTTCGAGTGGATCTGGGACAAACTCCGGTTGTTCTCGTCGCTCCTTCTCTTTCAGTGTAGCCTTCAACATGGCAAGGAGATCCTGGAATACTGTACGGACTGCGAAGAGCTTCGAAACATACGACTCCAGTAAGTTGCCCAACATCCTGCCGCCTTCTTCTGGTCCTAGTTTCTTAAGGGCAACGTCCTGAAGGCCAACCAACGCCTTGGTACACAGATTTTGTAGTCCGGGCGAAAGCGAAGGGTCATGCAAGTATCCCGCGTACATATGGACGACCCGAATCAGCTGTGGCGAGCTAAGATCTGGTCGAAGGAAATGAACGAGGTCTGCGAGGACGCTGACTTGCAATGACCGAAGTTGTTCAGTTCCAGTCATCCCAATGCCAACGAGAAGGCGCTCGTCTAGTAGGAGGTCGACGAAAGGTAGAAATAAAGCTCGGAATTCAGAATTGGCGACGTGCCGTAAGCCCAGCACCATTTCCTAAGAACCACTTTAGTTCAAAGGATGCGTTTGTACCCAACCAGAGACCTTACCTTTCTTAAGCCATGTATTTCCAGCGGAATGTCTTGAAGCAGTCGCACGACAAGTCCTGGAATAATATCCTGGTATTGTCGAATGATAACAATGGCTTCCGGCATGCGCATCATATACGCCAATAAGCACATGGCCTAATGCACAGAATTATATGAGCGACAGTTCACGTAGCGACAAATGCAACTTACCTTCACTTGCGCTGCCAAGAAAGCAACGTAAGCTGTCTTGTTTTGAACATTCGCGGACATCCCGATCTGATAATCTCCTTGGGCGGTGGCTTCATCGTGAGCACGTTTTTGTCCCTCGGCTTCCAAAGAGGTGAACTAATGCGAAACAAGTCAGGCGAAACCTAAAAGTAACACTTGGAATTTTACTGACTTGTATCAAAGCACCAATTAAAGGCTCGCTTGCGGACGCGAAAGCCGCGGTGGCAAGAGGTATATCGCCCAGCACGCGGAAGCTGCGCATGCCTGGGACCAGTGGTTGAATATAATCGCCAGCTTTGGGTGGTGAGCTTCCTGAGCCAGGAGAAGGTTCTGAAGTTCCCTCGACAAGTTCTCGGACCATGTCGGGAGCGCTTTTGTAGATGTCCAGAACTGCATCCATGAAGCCTTGCACAGGCGCCTCCAGAACCGTTCTATGTCCGCGATACATGTACAGCACTACTTTGATGGCACTGACGGCATTCTCCTCGTTGTCAGTCCGAAGTATTTGGGTCATCATCGTAGTGATTTCGGGGGCATGCGGCCTGACGTGCTCGTTGACGGGCATCCGATGCATAATCTCGAGCAAGAGGTGGCGGAGCTGTTGCTCTGGCGCGTCTCGATCAAAAGTCGGCTGGCCAGTCTTCAAGACTTGTACCATAACGGGAAGTAGCGTTGCAACGAAAGGCACCATGTCTGAGGCGGAGTAGGTGTCCATAGCGTCTCTAGTCGCGGTCAGAATAGCAATCTTGCCAGTGAGGTCTGAATAGAGACTTTGAGTACTCAAACAGGAATAGTTTAAGCAGATAAGCATACCTAGCTGTGAGCTTGCTAGCTGTTTGGCGTCTACCACTACATCCCGCGGCTGTGGTGTGGTGCTCGCCGACATGATGAATGGTGTAGAGGAATGAAGGCTCCTGTGTATTACATACACATGCTTGTCTACATTGTGTTGAACGAATTGAACTCACAACCCGCCTTCCCTTTTCCTAGCGATGCCTCGTCTGCGTCTATGCAACATTATCACACCGGAGCGGCACTTAATAGCGAATCTTCAGCCAAGCGGCCGACATCACTCAATTCTCTTGGATGATCAGAACCGGGTACTCTATCCTGCAATCTACGCTGTTCGGAAAAGCGCTCCAAAGCGGCCTCCATTTCAATTGACAAATTCTGGCGACCTGGACACTGGCAGAGACATCCAGGCCATCTCTTCTGAGCTCTCAAGTAATCCTTATTGTGAGCGGCGCTTCAATACGTAGTGTTTGGATGAAATGTCTGAGCGCGGCCTTCAGTTCGGATGCTGGCCTCGCCAATACGACAGACCATTCACGATGGACAATATTCCGCCTCCGGCACGTAGCACTTCAATCAAATCGGAAAGAGAGAGAAATCAAGCAGCTTCTAACTCTCTGTGGACTCTAGATTTCCTTGTTAGACTTGGGATCATGCAATCACCTGCGCCTCCAAGATCCAAAAACAAGGGCGAGGATTCTACGCGTTATGCCCTTCCAGACGGACTAGAGCATAATCAATTCAAGAAGCGTGTTAACACAAGAGGATTGTACGTGCCGTGCTGGAGAGAAGCATTCGAAAGTATCGTTGCCAGTGGTACACGTTTCTCTTCCTCTAAACCTGGAGTGCTTGTACGCTCTGCTCATTCGACGTTTCCATCCCTAGGCAAACTGAAAAGAGTGGATCCACATGCACGATACCACTCGCTTCTCACCGCACAAATTCATCATCAACTTCGTACTCGCGTAATTCAAGAGCTGATCGTAATTGGGGACATGCTCTCAGATCCGAAAACCAAGACAGTCGGCACCCAAGTACTGCGAAGGTTAACACGCCGTGAGTGGCTGGGCGTCAAAGCAGGCCACTTGACCGCGTCAGTCGGAACAGCCGGCGCGGCAGCGATTCTCGTGGTGCCTCAGGTCCGCGTTCGAGATGGCGAGGCTTCTAAACTCAAATCGTCTTGGATGGATAGTTTTTCTGCTATAGATCCTGCAACAATCCGAGACATACCATGTCCACAAGCCTTTGAGCTCGTTGGGACCAGCGGAGGCAGATTGCATAACGATGCTCAGGTTCCAGTATACCATTGTGGTGCAATCTTTCCTCGAACAGCAGAAAGGATGACGCTACGTCTAGCTTTAGATCGTATCTTGGGTGTCGAGCGTAAAATGCGTTCACAGAGACGTTCTGGTGGAGGCGGCGTCGCGGGGAGGCGGGGCGACCCATTGAACAAGGCTAGCGATGCATATCTATTGCTCAGCGCTCAGGAGAGTATGCAACGAGCTGATACAGTACCTCTTGCCATTGCATTATGGCGACTTCGGCTCTGGGAGGGTGTGGGATGGACCGGAGCGGCAATGGGTCGTTTTTGAGGCATACCATTGAGGCCATTGTCCGACCATGCTGTGGAGGATGGAGACGGCGGGGAGACGGCGGATGACCGTACACGCTACAGCTCGGCAGACTTGCAAGTGCGTGATGAATAGATTATCACTCTCACGCTTAACGCACATTATACCTCAACTTCAATGGGTATCACATCACTCCTTCCCGTCTTTGAAGATGCTCCGCTGAGAACCTCCTTTCCCTCCCAGAATCTTTGTATCCCAGAGTCAGAACAATATGAACATTGATCGATAGAATGAAATTTAAGAAAGCGCACCTGGGCAGTTCATTGCCAGGGACAAACAATCTCTCCACACCACCTTCAGTGATCACACACATGCGGATCACACCGCCCGACGAACCATCACGGGACATAGCCAATGTCAAAGCTAGAAAATCCACCAGCCATTAGCTTAAGGCTGTCTGCGTGATCAATCGATCACGCACTGTTCTTGACGAACGTCACAGTCTCGTCTCTGCCCCAACCTTCTTGATACGTAGCGTCGCAGTAGCCGTAGACATACGTCGAGCCAGAACCTTGAGATCTCGAGGTTCAGGAAGTACCCAGATACGAATTCATGAAATACAGCTCTCACCTCCGATGGCCCATGGCTGTTTGAACAGTCCTCCACCCACTGGGATGTTGAAAACACTGGGTCCTTCATCCTTATCCCACCCTGCGACAATAATACCAGCAGAAAGGGAGTCCTTGTTATCATAACACATCTTTTGGAACAGTGTGGCAGCAGTGTGGACGGGCGGAGGGGCACCCGACTGTTGCCTGGTAGGTGGCGGGCATGCTCCTGTAAGTTGGGCAAGATTCAGCTAAACGCAACCCGATAACTCACGCGAACATCTGGAGGTAGTAGTGGACGATGTCTGCTACTGCCTATTGGTTTATTTTTCAGATTACAGCCAATTGCAGGGCATTGGGTCTTCTCCACCTGTGTATCGGCCGCGGAGCCTGATCGACAACAGTATACGCGATCATGGATATGAGTGAGCTTATCCGTCACTCGATTGGCCTATAATAAACTAGGATCAGCTAATGATTAATCGTTCTGGTGTGCGAAACGCCATCACAATGTAGCTGCCCGTAGTTGTCCGACTGTCGGCGCCAATGACGACCCCATCCTTAAACTGAACCGCCATGATGGAGGTACCAAGGTTGACCTCTCCAGTCTTTAGCCTATTCATATCAATAGCCTCCATGTGTTCTTGTTATGCGGTTTATGGGCTAAGTAAGAGGTGGAATTGAGTAGGGATGGAAGGACGCGTCGAGTTCAGGCACTTACGCGTCCCAGTCCACATCCCAACCCATACCTACCTCTCCAACCTCTGTCCAACTACAATGACACACTCAGAACTTGCTGCTTCTTATAAAGAGCTGAAGGCTGCCTTTGGGGCAAAGCACCATCCGAATCTTCACAAGACTGGAGCACTATTGTCGAAACTGAAGGTACGTCCATACATCTCAGCCTTTGCCCACGATGTCACTAAGTACTGCTTCTAGATAGGTCTTCTTGATGCCGGACTCTTGTTTCCTCAAGATACAGCAAATAAGGATGATCTGCTTGTGACTCGTACGTTGCTTGTGCCATCTCTTCGATACGCTGTCCGTACACAAGAATTGACGCGGTACTTTTAGGTGACATTCTGGAGATTGGCGCTCTATGGAGCATCCGGTCCAAGGATGTGCCCTCCTTCGATCGGTATTACTCCCAACTTGAGACATTCTACGTGGACTACAGGTAGTGCTGCTTCGTACCTACCACATCCAGACACCAGTATTGACCAATCTGTTTGTTTAGCTCTGTCCTTCCCTTATCATCCAGACAGTACTGTCTTCAAGGGCTGAACCTTATCCGTCTCCTCACGCAAAACCGGATTGCAGACTTCCATACGAAACTAGAGTCTTTACCGGCCGACGCGTTGCAGGACAACAAATACATCAAACATCCTGTCAACCTAGAACGCTGGCTTATGGAAGGAAGCTATAGCAAGGTCTGGGTGGCACGAGAGGAAGCTCCAGCGGAGGAGTATAAGTTTTTTGTGGACAGTCTAATGGGGACGATCAGGTACACCAGAATCTTCCTGGCCGTATACCGTACTGACCAAGGTTCCACGGGTTTGTGTCTTAAGGAATGAGATTGCGAGCTGCGAGGAAGCAGCGTATGAGAGCCTGCCCTTCAGAGATGCAGCCGCTCTGTTATTCTTCACCAAGAGCACCGACCTCGTACACTTCGCGCAGAACGTCAGTCAGCTCAGCCTCCAAACATATTTATCTGTATTCATCACAGTCCCGTACAGCGTGGATGGCAAATCAACCCATCAACAGAGACTATTGGCTTTGCAAAGAAGGGTGAGGAGAAAATGGAGATCCCTAGAGAGAAGATGATCGTGGCTGCGTTGCATTACGCCCGCGAGCTCGAACAGATTGTGTAAATTACAGCGTTTTGAGCATATAACGCGTTACCAGCAACGAATCGTGCTAGTAGTAGCATCGAATTGCAAACTTTCATATGATACGTATGCTATCACTACGTTTCAACATCCATTGTGTCTTCCGCATCACCGGACGCTAAGTTAGCCCCGCTTCCCTTGTATGCTTGATCCTCTGAGGCCTGGGTCAACAGGGATTGGGACTGTGCGCTGGTGTCCATCTTCGTGATCTCACGGATGGCCATGGTCGCGTAGGCTGCAGTTCCGAGCTGCAGGTTGATCTGCAGTGCCATGAACTTGCCATCAGGGTCAGTCCGCGGTTCGTCAAAACCAAGGATTTTGTCCTCGTCTGACTGAGCTAGAGGGACTTCTGGGTCGGTGTAGCGGAGGACGGACCAAGAGAGTTGTGCAGGGAGGTGCAAGACTTTGCGATACGATCCAAGTAAGGTATAATCTCTAAGCATGTGATCAGTGAACGAGGTGAGAATTTCAGCGGGAGAATCGCACCTTTGCGTGTGGTTGAGGTTGTCGGGATCAAGCCCGTCAGCTCTGAGGAATGCCCTGAAGCGCTCGCCGAGCTCTCCACCAGGATATGATACATCTCTCCCCGGAAGTGGCATGATCACGTCGAATATACTGTATTTGGAAAGATCTGACTCTTCGAGAACCTTGACCTTGGGCGCGACGAACGCTTTCTTGCCCCCACTTCGAGGATTTTTGGGCGCGTCTGGCGTCGGATGGGAGATCAGATTTCAGTAGTGAACAGGATGGGAACGAACTTCACGAACTGTTCCTAGCTTCAGGCAGCGAATCAAGAACCTCCGTATCCACAGCGACGGCTCCATTAACTTCATGAGCGATCCCAGCATCCGCGTCTAGGCTCACATCCTCAACGATCTCTGGCTCCTCCTGTTGGAAGACCAAATCTCCTATCACTGGCTTATCACACCCATAGCGCCGAATGCGTTCTGATACCACAGCGTTCCAGACATAAGACTGGTAGGCGTGAACATACATGAGCCGGAGGTTGCGAGGAATCTGAAAAGAGACCGTCAGGAAGATGAACAGATGACATGCAACGGTTCGGAATGTATGTACCGTGGATAGTGCTCCGTACGCATTTCGGCTCTCGCCCTTTTGCTTTTGATAGCTTTCAAGAATGCATCGCTCGGCGACAGACCTTCTGGGGATTAGCCGGAGTGCTCGGCGCAGGTCACCATCTTCCAGCCAAGCGCGACGGCCCTCTTCGCAGTCTGGGTTCTCTCCAGGACGGGGTCGAAGCAAGAGCGAGACGGCCAGCGCCCAATCTGACTTGAGAATGGCCAAGCCGATAGCGTGCGTCGGTATGGCCGAGGTTCCGAATCGCTGCATCCCTTAAATTGAACCAATTAGATCTTTGATGCGACCCGAGATACGGATTTAGGGGGTTGTACCGTAGTAGTTAATAAAACCTTTGGTCTTGACCGACTGCATCACTTCGTTTATGACTGAGACCGACTCAACCTTCACATTCCTAGGGATTCAATGTTAGAAGTGAAAATGTGCCTACAGATGGCTAGATAGCTAACCTGAGTGTGATGATGAATGCGTTTCCTTTTAGCATTCCTAATTCGAGGAAAGAAGGCTTATATTCAAGCTCCCCGATGCGTACACCTCGTTCCCCGCGTTCCTTCAAAGCATGTTCCATCGTCCGTTCGCGGCTCCTCTGCACATTGATACCCTTCCATACGTCGGCGATGGTGAAATGGCCTCTTCTCAATGATACTCGCTGCGTAGTGACACCCCTTTTGTCTTTCGTGCCGGCGACAGATAGGTCTTTTACTTGAAGCTTGAGAGCTCGGGCGATAATTGACAAGGCGTCTTGTGTATCACGGTTGGTTTTCTGCAGCGTAAAGTGAATGTAGGCAGGCAGGCGTGCTTCGGTGCCATGATGGCCGCCTCAGATTCCATTGTCAGGTGATACCATATCGCAAGTGGATGATCATCTGCCTACCACTATCGCGGCCACTACGACCACCACGCCCCCTTCCCCTACCCATCCATTTGATCACAATACGAGAACCCTCTTCGCCGGTAGCCTCGATAGCTTCCGTGTCTAAGTTCCCACCAAAGACCTCTCGGATCGTTCGATGAAACTCCGTACGCTTGTCTTTTGAAGTGATAAGCTGTAAGAAATTTGCATCAGCCATGATCCATTAATATGGAAGGATGTGACGGACTTCGGATGTGACGCGACGCCTGTCCTCTATCCGCACTCCTCCTCGACCGCCGCGTCCGCCGCGTCCGCCACGACCACCTCGACCACCTCGACCCCGCCCACGGCCTTGCTCATTTGGGTTTATAGAGGAAGCGCCCGCAGATTCAGGATTCTCGGTAACATCTTCAGTGGAAGCAGGCTGTGGGGGTTCAGGTCCTTGAAAATACATTTCCTTGAGCTGGTTGATAGCTTCTGAGTTCAGGAACGGTTCCAATTTGATATTGGTAGACTCAGTCCAAGAGTCTCTGTGGAATGTTAAGGGCGGATCGGATTTAATTTGTTCACCCTTGACGTCCGGTTCTGGGGTCGGCGGTGACTTTGAAGGGATCTCTGGTGTAGCAGGCGGATCTAGAGACGTAACGTGAAGGACGTTGCCGGCTTTATCGACTTCAAACACAAGAAAATCGGTGAATCTATTCAGTTGAGACCTCCGTCCTTGAAGCGATGCAATAAATGCGAAGATTCACACACCTCTGCTTTATGATGCCTTCCATTCTTCCAGCTGACGATGAGATATACTCTGATATGCCCACGTCAATTTCACGAGTGATGGGATTCCCTTCATCAAGTACTTTCGGCTGATCCACTCCGAGCAGACAGAGACTTGGGGGTAGAAGTTCGGAAACGTCGTATCGAGGGGCATCTGAGATGCCAGTACTTGGCTGATGACTTGGCTGACTTTCAACTCCCAGTGCCTCATGATGCGACGTTTTGAGCCGCTTCGGGTCTGGCGCATCATCTTCGTCTTCTTCGAGACTACGTGATGCCGTTGGCTGTACATGCATCGAGTCCATCGTGGGTGGAATCGGAAAAGTTCTTGAAAACGGAGTTACCACGGTTACCTAGACTATGCAGTTGACTTAATTCTTTCCCCAAAATTGTTGCCTTCTGATGAGCCACTCCGATACTACATCTCTTAAGCCCCCGATTTAGTATGTGGGGACACACAAAAAACTGCGCAAAGAAAATGAATCTAATACATGCGTTTTCTTAGATATGCCCTTCATGGATGGAAGTAGTCGAGGTCCAGATTGCGGCGGTCTGGGCAAATCTGTGATGAAAGCGTGTCAGAATCTCAACAACTAAACAAACACCGTGGCTTCGGCGTACCCATAGCGATTGTCGCTCGCGCTAATGACCTCAGACCCGTCCACAGTAAGCATGTACTGACTTCCCACAGTTGACAGCCCGTAAACGTAGACGTTGGTGGATGAGGAAGTTACTTGAACAATCGACGTTTGACAGTTAGTTGTTGTCAAGCAAGTTTGGGAGTAATTCTGAAAAATCCGGTGGTTTAATTACTTCAAACTCGTTTGACTAAGGGCTAGAAGAGCCCACCTGGAAGAACGAGTAATGTCCAGCACCGTAGATGAAGATGTGGGACGATGCGTGGATGGCCAGACCCCACGTCATGGTGTGCGCCGCGCCATCAGGCAGAACGGGGTCATGATAAGTGGTGCTGATCGTGAAGGGATCTGGGGCAGCCGGCTAGATACGGCGTTACATGAGTGATGTAGCTCTTCTCGTTTTAGAGCTTACCGCTGGCTGGTAGTACGCCGTTTCCGTTTGAATGAGACCAGCGTAAACGTTCCGGGAGTTTGCAAAGTTATAGTTGACACTTTAAGGATACGGTCAGAATAGGATGGTGGGGGGAGGGGGAATGCTGAGTCACTAACATAGCCGCATGTTCGCTGGCCGTACCGATCAGCCAAACAGGTCCTGTAGCGCTCTCGGAAACAATGCCACGCCCGGTGTAGACGTCGATCTAGATTAGACAATGTCAGCCGAAGCGTCTGAGGTATCGGCAGGAGACTGCACAGACCTGAGTTTGGTTGGGGTCGTCAAGGTCATGGTCGGCAGTCCAGACCCATGTGCCCTCCAAGTACGCCGTTGCCTGAATTTCCATTTATACCAGTTCCACGGCAAACACATTAAATGATTGGCGCAATATCATACCTTCCTTGTGATGTGGAGGCCGATAAACGCAGCTTCGCATGGATGGGTTGCATGGCCAGATAGCGCTTTGCAGTTTGCAGTTTGTATTCCACTGCCCACGAATCCTCCCAGCCTAATGTGCACGTCCCACAGGGCGGCCATCGCCTTTTTCCCGATGGAATCCGCAGTATTCCATTCCAAGACGATTGCGCCGGCAGATCCGCTACGCGCTGAGAAGACCATGTTGCTAATCTCGGTGTTGCCAGTTTCGCCCGCGTGTCCTACTTTGACGACTTGTCTGGGATTTTTCTGGGAGCTGAAGTTTGCGCCGTCACCTAGATAGAAGGAGAAAGTTTAGAGATACAAGTCATGAAAGAGACCCACAGCGATGTTCACCTATAATAGTCGTCCAGATTTCTCCTACGACGATAGAACCCGTCGGAATAGTGATAGTATTTGTTACGCGATAAGTTCCTGCGTCGAAGAAGAGGATTTTGCAGCCCCAATACTTGTTGATGAAGTTCTGAATCGCATTGGTGTCATCGGTCACTCCGTCTGGAATAGGCATCGAAAGTCAGCAGAATGCATCAAGAAACAAAGGATCCGATTCACCAACCTCCTTTGGCTCCGGCAGTTCGGACGCCTGCGAACTGGGTGTGCGCGTAGTTGGCATAGTCACTACGTCTACGGGAGTAAATTTGGCCTGCCGAGTTGAGGAGAGCAGCAGGCTTGGTTGGTGCAGGGACTGCCGCCTGGACGTAGCATGCAGCTGTTCCAGTCCCGGTGTACTTGTCGCCTACAAAACCAATGCGTATCTCAGTAATCGTATAGTCTGCCTCGGGAAAGTACTACTTACCTTGGGCCCACTGACGAATCGTAGTAGTTCCTCCCGCGAGTCTGACGATGTTCCCACCGTCAACAACACCATTGCCGACCGAAGTGAACTGGATGAGAATTGAGACGTCAGATTCGGTGGTCGAATTATGAGGTACAATCATAGCGTACCTTGATGTTATCTAGCACTAAGGAACCAGTCAGGTTGCCAGTCGAGGCCTATTGTTCATGTCAGCGATGGAGCAATCTTGGATTGTTGACGAAGGTTGCTTGCCACAGAGGTCTGAACGAAAGTTTGCACATTTTTGACGACAGCATCCACAATAACCTCGGAGCCAACGGTTTGAGTGGACTGGTTGGTTCCTCCTTCGGTGACGTAGAAGCCAATGGCACAGTTGGTTAGAGTAACTCCCTAGAAGGTTGAGTAGGTCAGAATCCCCTTATGATCCTTCTACTAGTATTGCTGAGTACTTGGAAAGTCCATCCCCAGTTCCATGCCGCGTCTAAGGAATGCAACTAGCTTCAGCTTTGGGCCAGTGTCTTTTCTATGTAGACTCACAAATACCGATTTGCGCGTTCCGTACTGTAATGTTGCGGCTAGCCAAACGTGTCAGCTATGATGCTTACAAAATAGGTAAAAGAAGGAAGATATAACGAACACGGTGAACTACAAGTGTACGAGCGCATCAGTTGAAAAATTCAACCAACCTACAGGATCGAAAGGAAAAGAAACCGACCTGTTGGTTTCCAACCCAGATACCATACTTGCCGCCCACGAAGACCAAGTCGGACATGAAACCTCCTGAACCGTTCTCCATGTAGATGCCTTGATGAGCGGTGTTGGAAGCCGTCGACATTTGGACCGAGACATCAACAAGCGTGGTGGCTTGGGCGACTTGCCAGTGGAGGCCGGTAGCAGATGCGTTTGAAGGCATCCGGGTAAGATCGATGTGGAAGTGCCTAGAATGAAAGGCTTTAAAAATTAAATACCATAATTACGGTTCCTTCCGAAATGAATGCTTACCTGACGCTTTTAAAGAAGTTGTTTTGATTGACCTAGATAGCGAAGAAGGATTTAGGGAAGGGAGTAGAAAGTTGTACATATGATGTGCCTCTACCCAGTATTGGCCTCGAAAGCGCATAGACGCGCGTCATGAGCCTAAATACGGAAAAGAGAAGTCGAGTTGAAACAACTCACCTCCCGTGCCGCCTGGAATATATGGATCTTTGAAATAGTTGAACATAGTTCAGAATCATTGGATACCCCTCGATCCTCAAGATCCGTACCAGCATCAATGACAGCAATTCCAAAAAAGTTTGCCGAAGCGAGTAAAGTGGGGCGAACTCGTGCATCACCGACCTATTGGACCGTAAAGAATGAGATGCTGCTTGATACAAGCGTACGATGTAAGTCAACCCACAAGCTGGGTGAAGTAGTAGGGGACGCTGAGGGCGATGGATTTAATCTCATCATCGTCAGAGACTCGAGCCATTGATCACTTACATAGGGGCGGAGACAAGATAGGTACCGGACGGAAAGAAGATGACCGCGGGGGATAATGTACTGCTGGCACATCCCTCTCCACACCGGCCGCCCGAGGAGATGGCCGCGTTGATAGCAACGGTGTCATCCGTAACACCGTCTGAGAGAATGTAAGGGATTTGCGCGTCTAAGTGGACAATAGCAACTACTTACCGCCCTTGGCGCCGAAGTTCTTGACGTTACGATAAATTTGATATGTCGAAGAGTTGGCGTTGTATGCGGAAATACCTTGACGGGTGATGGTCTGTTCCCAGTAGGGAGCGCCTGGACCATTTTAGGCATTGCTGTAAGTATGTGATCAAGCACGTGTCGCGAGGGCTACCCACCAGCAGTAGCTCGGGGAGTCAGAGCAGCAGTACAAGAGGTGCCTAATGCATTGGCGGCGGATGCGAGCGAGGTCGCAAAGACGAAGAGAGATGTCTGCCACATTGTTCAAGGAGGGCGACTGGACACGGTAGGAGCGTATGGAAAGGCAAAGGATGGAGAGGTACCTTTATACGCACCGTCGCTGAGCAGTTTGGGTGACAATCCGGTAAGAAAGTCAAGTAGCAACCCATCTTACTGATAATCGCTGCGCAAGGCCATCAGGAAGATGCATTGCTTGCTACGTAACGTCTTAGGGCCTGTGTCGGCGTGCGCACGTGGCGGAGGTTTTGCAGTCAACACTGTGGAGGTCCCAATGAAGTCCTAATGAGGGGGAAAACCGTGGTGCGTTATCTACCTGTGTGCTGTGTAGCGTTGTCGTAAGCCCACCCAGCCCAGCCCAGCCCAGCCGGGAAATTAAATTGAACTGGGGCAGGCTTGGGCTTGCCATCCAGGCCGGCAGCCAGCTGCCTAGCCCAGCTGTGCCTTCCTCATCACCCATTTCCCATGTGTCATGTGATTTTTGGAGCTATTTATGAGTCCCAAACATCCTGAGCGACAACCTGCCCGACCTAAGACCGCACGGCAACGTCGGCCACGTATTACAATTGCTCACGAGAACAAGGCAGCTAGATCGAACCCTGCTTAACAGCTGGCTGGCGACTTGGCTGGCAAGCCCAAGCTTTCCCAGCCTTTGGGCTAGGTGCTCCAGTCAGCCAGCCCGACAAGCTAGCTCGGGCTTGCGGCAGCACTAGTACTGTGTCGAAAATCTACCCCTCGACCTCTAAGCCCTCGGTCTATAAAAAGCTGAGGTCGTGGACGACTTTCGTTTAGTCACGCTACATCCTCGCGCCAGATTCCTGCCCTAATCCTGCGGCACATGTCGAACTGAGCCGATAGTCACTTGCTTTCTGCTATCGTTTGGTTATGTATATCTGGTATCTTTGGCTTCTGCGTCCCGGAAGGGGAGAGATGAATCCCTGTTGAGTGGTCTTAGCCTGACCTACCTTCTCTGCGGGCATGGGACTGCCTTACACCTTTATTGGAGGTTTCTACGGGTCTTGGCAACCGTTCTCGTGGCTGAGACACCCGTGATAAGCCTGCAGATGCCACCGACGAGTACCGAACAAGCGGCGAGTGCACGCGTTAGGTCGAAAGGCAAGGAGCACCCACAGGCCGCCATCAGGCCCTAATGGGTTTCCTTTTCATTGTGTGTTCAGTTACTTTCTGACCACCTCTTCGGGATGCTGACTTCTTTCCCAAAAGCGTTGCCATCAGACGGTGCGACGCTGAGCCCCATTCAATGACACATCTCTCGAGCCAGCGACCGGGTGGTACGGATAGATACGGGAATATCGCAAAGCAAATAGAATTTAATACATCCATTTCTTTGAACACGCCCCTAGTGGGTGGAAGTAGTCGAGGACCAGATCGTAGCGGTCTGGGCAAATCTATGACGAAAGCGTGTCAGAATCAACAACCAAATAAGATACTGTGGAATCAGCGTACCCATTGAGATTGTCGCTTGCGCTAATGACATTAGTTCCGTCCACAGTAAGCATGTACTGACTTCCTAGAGTTGAAATGCCGTAGACATATACGTTGGTAGAGGTGGAAGTCACTTGGACAATCGACGTTTGACAGTTATTTGTGTTTAAGCAAGTTTGGGAGTAATTCTGCAAAATCCGGTGGTTTGATTACTTTCCCTCTGCCAACTAGTTCGATTGAGGGCCAGAAAATGGCTCACCTGGAAGAACGAGTAATGTCCTGCACCATAGATGAAGATGTTGGACGAGGCTTGGATGGCCAGACCCCATGTCATAGAGTGCGCCGCACCGTTGGGCAGAGTTGGGTCATGGTAAGTGGTGCTGATCGTGAAGGGGGCTGGGGCAGCGGGCTAAAGCGGTGTTATGTGAACACTATAGCTTATTTCCATGTCGGATGAGAGCTTACTGTCGGTTGATAGTATGCCGTTTCGGTCTGAATAAGACCAGCATAAACGTTCTGGGAGTTTGCAAAGTTGTAATTGACACTGTAAGGAAATAGTCAGAATAGGGCGACTGTGAGCGAGATGGCGAAAGGCTGAGTTACTAACATAGCCGCATGTTCGCTAGCCGTACCGATCAGCCAAACGGGTCCTGCAGCGCTCTCGGAAACAATGCCACGCCCGGCATAGACGTCGATCTAGATCATTCAACGTCAGCCGAAGCGTCTGAAGTGTCGGCAGGAGACTGTACAGACCTGAGTTTGGTTAGGGTCGTCAAGGTCATGGTCAGCAGTCCAAACCCATGTACCCTCCAAGTAGGCGGTAGCCTGAAACCAATGAATATCAATCCAGTGGCAAATATTTCAAATGATTGGCGTAATAACATACCTTGCTCGTGATATGGAGGCCGATAAATGCAGCCACGCACGCTGGGGTCGCATGGCCAGACAACGCTTTGCAGTTTGCAGTTTGTATTCCGCTGCCCGCGAACCCTCCCAACCTGATGTGCACGTCCCACATGGCGGCCATCGCCTTTTGCCCTGCGGGATCCGCAGTATTCCATTCCAAGACGATTGCGCCGGCAGATCCGCTACGCGCTGAGAAGACCATGTCGCTGATCTCGGTGTTGCCAGTCTCGCCCGCGTTTCCTACTTTGACGACTTGTTTGGGAGTTGTCTGGGAGCTGAAGTTTGCGCCATCGCCTTGGTAGGAGAGGGTTTAGAAGAAAAAAGTCATGATAGAAATAAATTTTAAGAAACGGTGCTCACCGATGATGGTCGTCCAGATCTCTCCTACGACGATGGAACCCGTCGGAATGGTGATAGTGTTCGTTACGCGATAAGTTCCTGCGTCAAAGAAGAGAATCTGGCAACCCCAATACTTGTTGATGAAGTTCTGAATCGCCGTGGTATCATCGGTCACTCCGTCTGGAATAGGCGTCAGAAATCAGCGAATAGATTGATAAACGAAGGATCCGATTGACCAACCCCCTTTGGCCCCAGCTGTTCGAACGCTAGCGAACTGATTTGGTGCATAATTGGCGTAATCGGTGCGTCCACGGGAGTAAATTTGGCCTGCTGAGTTGAGGAGAGCGGCGGGCTTGGTCGGCGCCGTGACTGCTGCCTGGATGTAGCTTGCGGCTGTGCCAGTCCCGGTGTACTTGTCACCTACAACGTCAACCCACATCTCAGTGATCTTACAGTCTGCCTCGGGTGGCTGATACTTACCCTGGGCCCACTGACGAATGGTGGTGGTGCCTCCGGCAAGTCTGACGACGTTTCCACCATCAACAACACCATTGCCGACTGAAGTAAACTAGATGAGAATCGAAAAGTCAGGTTTGGTGATCAATGTATGAAATAGGGTCATAGCGTACCTTAATGTTGTCGAGCACTAAGGAACCTGTCAGTTTGCCAGTCGAGGCCTGAAGTTCACATTAGTGACAGAACGATCTTCGAGTGTGGATCCAGGTTACTTACCACCGAGGTCTGAACAAAAGTTTGCACGTTGTTGACGACAGCATCCACAATAACCTCGGAGCCGACGGTTTGAGTGGATTGGGTAGTTCCTCCTTCGGTGATGTAGAAGCCAGTTGCACAGTTGGTTAAGGTAATTCCCTAAAAATGTTGAGAAGGTCAGAATCGATATGTGACCCCTCCGCGAGGATTGGTAATTACCTGAAAGGTCCACCCCCAGTTCCATGCCGCGTCTGAGGATAGAGACTCTGGTCAGTTTTCAGTTAGAATGTTCTTTTATATAGACTTACAAATCCCAATCTGCGCATTCTGTACAGTGATGTTTCGGCTAATTAAGCATGTTAGCTACGATGCTTACAAAATAGGTAAAAGAAGAAAGATATAACGAACACAGTGAACTACAGATGTACGAGCGCATCAGTTGAAAAATCCAACGATCCCATCAGATTGAAAGGAAAAAAAAACTGACCTGTTGGTTACCAACCCAAATACCATATTTGCCGCCCACGAAGACCAAATCGGACATGAAACCTCCTGAACCATTCTCCATGAAAATACCTTGATGAGCGGTGTTGGAAGCCGTCGACATTTGGACTGAGACATCAACAAGCGTGGTGGCTTGGGCGACTTGCCAGTGGAGACCAGTAGCAGATGCGGTGGCAGGCATCCGGGTAAGATCAATGTTGATGTGCCTAGCACAAAGCGGTTTGGAGAGTGAGTGCCGGAAATCTAAGTCGCCTCCAAATGAAAACGTACCTGACGCTCTTGAAGAAGTTATTTTGGTTTACCTAAATAACGAAGCAAGATTTAGGAAAGAGAGTAGGGTCACATAGATTTATATGTCTCTACCCAGTATTGGGCTGCAAAGCGGACAGAGAGGCGTTATGAGACTAAGGACAAAAAGAAGAAGCTGGGTATAAAGAACTTACCACCGTTGCCGCCTGGAATATATGGATCTTTGGAATAGCCGAACACGGTTTAGCACCATCGTACACCCTTCAATGCTTGGATACGCACCGGCGTCGATCACAGCAATTCCAGAAAAGCCTGCAGAGGCGAGTAGAGTAGGACGAACCCGTGCATCACCGACCTGTAAGGCAATAGGAAATGAGATCCTGATGGCACATGTTCGCGATACGAGTCGACTCACGAGCTGGGTGAAGTAGAAGGGGACGCTGAAAGTAAAGATTTTAGCCCCATCATCTTCAGGGACATGGGTCTACCAAGCACTTACATAGGGGCGGAGACGAGGTAGGTACCTGATGGAAAGAAGACGACCGCGGGAGATAAAGTACTGCTGGCGCATCCCTCGCCGCACCGTCCGCCTGAGGAGATGGCCGCGTTGATAGCAGCGGTATCATCCGTAACACCATCTAAGAGGCGAGTGTTAGTGATTGGCGTATCTCACTGAACAACGGCAGCTACTTACCGCCCTTGGCGCCGAAGTTCTTGACGTTACGATAAATTTGATACGTCGAAGGGTTGGCGTTGTATGCGGAGATACCTTGACGGGTGATGGTCTGTTCCCAGTGCGGGGCGCCTGGATCATTGTAAGCACTATTGTGAGTACGTAGGACAGCAAGTGTCTTAAGGGTTGCTTACCGGCAATGGCTTGAGGAGTCAGAGCAGCAGTACAAGAGGTGCCTAATGCATTGACGGCGGATACGAACGAGGCCGCAAAGACGAGGAGAGATGTCTTCCACATTGTTCAGGGAGGGCGACTGGACACGGTAGGAGCGTAATGAAAAGGCTAAGGATAGAGAGGTACCTTTATACGCCTCCGCGCTGAACGGCCTGGGTAGCAATCCAATAGGAAAGTCAAGTATCAACCCATCTTGCCGACAATTGCTGCGCAATTCTCCACTGGGAATCTATCTTTGACGCATTCTTATGATTTCCTGGCGTCATTGTCTGCCGATGAACAGTTGGATTTACCGGCCACCATGAGCAGCCGTTGTTCCAGCGCGGCAACTTGTTGATCAAACGCTTTCGGCTGGAGCGCTTCATGCCCTTATGACCCGAGTAGCGAACGCAAAACAGCGAGCTGTCGCCGGTCAATTGCAGGAGGACGAAGCAATATTGACACTCGGAGTCGGCCCGATCACATCAGACGACCTCGGGCAAGCAAGCCATGCCGAGAGTATGGAATAACAGACAAGAAGATATGGCCAAGACAGGTCCTTGTGGAGATGCAATGTGATTGGTCACATCATAGCCAAATGGTAAGAACCGTCGCTTAATTATTCTGGAGATATTGTACACCTCGAGTAGTAAGTAGGGCCAACCGAGGCGGGTGAAGTGAGCGGTGACAGGTGGCGGGATCGCAGGTCGGTGGGAATGGTTCTCAAATTCCTTTAAACGACCGGCATCGGATCTCTAAACCCTGCTAAAATATAAGCAGATTGGTGTGGTACACAGGGTGCCGCAATAATAGAGAGATGCATACATGGCGCAACTGTCAAGCTGGGGCGGGACTGAGATCGGGTCGGGTCGCACAACCGTCTTGGCATGTTGAATATGTCACATTCATTCTGGACGCAAGGGCGGCTGATCAAGACGTCACCTGAGGGGTGAGAACATGCAATGACGTATATAGCTCACATAAGCCGCGGTGATTAATGATCGGTTGTTCTTGCAGTCCGCGGCCCTTGGCACACAATGCGTTGTCGTGCAATAAATTACATGAGCGACAGTGATATCTGTCGAAATGGAAGCCCGAGAGCGTACAGATCTCCAGCTACTGTGACCTTCATATTAGCAAACTCACAGGTTTGGCATCTGGCTATTGCGTAAACGTACCTCCGCTCAATCATACCAGTGAAGGAACAGCATAGCACCCGTCGCACCCAGAATAAACGCCAGAATCCATTTCCTTGACTCTTGTGCACGATCTCTCGCCTTCTTCAACTGCACATGGCCCTTCTCGACCTCCCCCTGTGATGCGATAGCCTCATCATACAACTGATCCACGACCTCGGCCTGCCTCGTCAGTTGAACGATGAGCTCTGTCTGAAGTGAAGAGATATCGAGGAGCCTGGATTCTGCGAGCTGTATCGCAGCAAGGGTATCTTCCATCGAACGGAGTAGGGCCGCGTTCTCTTCCTCGAACTGCTGTACCTGACCGGCGGTCAGTTCCAGTTCATCTTCTTCGTCCGAAGCATAAGTGCCCTCTTGTGGGAGTTGTGACTGATATCCCGAGTTTGATTTGCTCGTCCCGCCGAGCATGAACGATCCCAGCGATTCAAAGGTAGACCTGGCTGACTTTCCCTGACTTGATGGATGGCTGAGCATAGCAGCATCATATGCGGCGGCTGATGATCCAAGTGTCTTCGTCCGCTCGGTCTGACGCCGTATTCGTTCCTCTTGCATTTCTTTCTGCGTTTGACTGGCGTCAGCTAATCTGCGGGTGAGGTACCATGTGATGTTGGTGCGATGAGCTGCAACAAGATCCGCGGCAGCATTCGATATTGACCCCGTCAGACGGGTTGGCAGTAGGCGAGCTAGCGGATTCGTTTGTGCTGCTACGGCGTCTTGGCGGCCTGTAGAAGGAAGCTTCTCAGTCGGGGGAGAAGTCTCTGACTCGATATCCTCACGCACGTTTTTCTATTAGTTCCATCTCCTTCACTCGGTCTGCGCACTTGGTGAGCAATATGCGAGCTTGGAGATCTATTTGGTCTCGTTCTTCGTTTGTGAGGGATTTGATGCTGGCGAAATCATCCCCTGAGGATGTAGCGGAGAGGTCAAAGTTCCGCGCCTGTCGACCTGAGCCGTGATTTGTGTCCACATTGAGATATGCGCGCCGTGAACTTGCGAGGAGGGAGTTTAATGTCGTGATGTGTTTGAGCTTGTTGGGTAGTGAACATTACATAGAAGATAAGTCATCAGATTGTACAAGATAGCTTCTAACGCAGCTTACAATAGTGTACGCTTCTGCCAGATACGCTTGGGAAGCCTGTGCTTGTGTGGTGTCTTCAGCACGATTTGCACGCTTCTTCGTTTTTGTTTCAGGGAAGCTCAAACATAATTCCTTGAATTCAATTGTCCGATTCTTCACACCCATAGAGCAAAGAGATATAATCCAGATAATGAAGATTTCAGTAGAGGAGATGGCAGGTTTGGGAAGGATTGCTTTCAGTGTTGTGTTCCGTGGCGGATTGCAACACGTCGCGGCGATGTTCGTTACGTCATCCTACCGTTCGAAGAGAGGCAACCTGCTCTTTGTCCAGAGATCATTTCAAATTCTCTCGTCACCGTTCTCACCAACCGCAAAGTCATTCAAACCGATCAGGTCAGTTATAACCAGAATTTGAGAGGCGAAAGACGCGTCTGAATACCTTATTCTGGTCAACACTTGCGTCCATCCTTACATTTTCTCAATTCTCCATCCATCACTGACAGACGATGTATTGCGAAATTGGAGAGAAAGATCCCCAGAAAGAGCACTGGAACTTCCCCGTCATTTACCCTATCAAACACCTCCGCGACATGACAGTGGGCAAAGTCCAATACAACTGACACGCGAGACAACCGCTAGGTCTTCGTACCGCCTACAAGCCGACATACAAATGATCGCTGCACAAGAACGACTTGTAATACATCAAGCAGATGTCACACACCCTCGCACTCGCGAGTAGGTCGACTTTAATCGAGATGGGCATCAGAGATGAGGAACTGCCGCCCGTCAGCCAAAACGACTCAAAGCAAATACTTGGCTTGCCGAAGGGGCTACCGAAGGAGCATTTCTGCCTAGAGAACGTCCATATGATATAGAGAGATAAGCATAGACACTGCGAGACCTGCTTCTAGCAAAACATGGGTCAAACTGAGGGACTCGCGCCGAGGCTGGATCGCCATATGTTCTTCCTACAACGCATCGAGACTGCCATCGTCCACGATCCAGACAATATCAACTCTGCGAGAACATATCTGAAGGTTGAGAAGGTCATTCGATATCATCAACAGGGCCCAACGAGGATTGGTGTCCTATGGGTCGAATTGCCGCCCGCTGAGAACCCGATGGCCGCCCATCTTCATCTCCATCGCTCCGAAAGGCTCGGAGACGGGAACGCCGCCGAGGTCTCTCGAGCAACTCTAGACCTTCCGTTCGTTCTGGCCGATGGGCTATTCTGATATTGCTACCATGAACACGGAGCAAAAGGAAAGGATTTCGAGCCCTCTGACTACGTCGCTTCCCCATCTGGCGAGTTGAAAAGTCTAGCAATCCCCACGGGCATCACCGTCGCAGCCAGGAAACCCCATGCGGGAGGCGAAATGACGCAGTTCCTGTTGAACGAGTCGAAGATGGACGTTAAGTTCCCTGCGTGCATGTCTTTCGACTCCACCGGATACCAACTCGTACCACCGATCCATACGCCTCAACCAGGTGCACGCTCGTTCCGAAGAGCTATGGCCGCTGGCTTCCGGATGTCACCCATCCCAAAAGATGTCGAATGGGTATGCTGACGAGTCCGGCCGATCACACCGCATGGCACCCACCCTGTTGCTTGAGGAATGCGGAGAACAGATCCAGCACGGCCGTCTCTCCAAAGACGCCAAGTAAGTATCGCAGCGTCACTTAGAGCTTTCCTAACAGTTAATATCTTTCCCTTTATCCAGAAGGCATTGGTGGTGTATGCTCCTTCGACTGCACAGGCAATGTTTCCTTCACTGTAGCATCGCCCATCGGACCCCCCCCCCCCGGGGGCAGCCGGGTCCTCTCTCGGTTGCTCCAGAAGAACTTTCAATGAGTATTCCCAGTTTCAGGTCCATCGACTTTGGGCGCGGCTTGGTGAGGTCGGAGGAAAAGGGATGATGCAGAGAGTCAGAGTATAATGATGCTCTCAAGCGGGATCAAAAATACTTCTTTGCTCTGCTTGAGCTTGAAAACTCCAAGAGTTTTTATGGGATGGATATTGATCACAAGTGAGACAACCAACGAACACAAAGGCGTTTGGAGGGGCTCTGTCTTGGAAGTATTAGAGGGCATTTGATGAGAAGCGTTGAGTAGTGGAGAGGAAAGAAGATGTCGACGTTTGTTAAGTAGAAGAGTAGATTCCCACTTTGACTTTTATTCCCCTGAATTCTATTGCCCGGGGGTGTGGGTGCGGCCAGTGAAATGGGTGGGGGAGGACGAAAATAGCAGGCATATCGCCACGCAAAACAGGCCGGCGGCATCTCAGTCCGTTGACTTACCACCACCTTGTGTTCTACTTTATACCCACTGCCTACCGCACGACATTTGCGACCAAAATGACCGATTCAGCGGAATAGTAAGCCGTGCCTTTCTTTATCACTTCCAACTTTATCAGGGACTGAAGGGGCATTCAATGGTTCGCAGCGTCCGCCCGCCTACCCCACCCATCGACCCCAGAGTCGCAGAGCTTGCATCTAAATTACACGAGCATGACACTAAACTCCTTGCGAACGACTATTACAGTCGCGGTGGTCGCGATGGCGAAGCGGACGGTGACGCGGACGACGAGCAGGACAGCAACATGAGCGACTCGGAGCTATTCGCCGAGCTGGAGAAGGACGACGAGGATGACTTGATGCTCGCTAATTTACGAGAACAGCGTATGGAGGCGCTCAAATCCGAGTCAGTTTCTCCCTCCGTCCTTGCGGCCCGCTTACTCATGCGCCCCTTGCGTATTTTCTTTTGACGTGTTTTCGTTTCTGATTACGTTTTGATGGCTAATTATAGGCTTGCACGTACGAGGGATTTACGAGAACAAGAGCATGGGCGATACACGGAGATCATGGACGAGAAGGAGGTTCTCAAAACGAGTGCGTGAGTCTCTTCAGCGTCCTTTGGATTTGATGGCTATGTCATCACGACTGACACTATGGCGCCCGGGGTCCCTTCAGGCGGGAAGCTCGTTGTGTCGTTCACTTTTACCACAGGGACTTTAGGAGATGTCAGATCATGGACAAGCATCTCGAAGTAACGCCTCCTCAGGAATGGCGTCCGTTTTCGTGACTGACCCCGCGAATATCGCCTTGCTATTTTTGGTGGTTGGAACAGCTAATCGCTCCCCATCACTTCAAGACCCGATTCTTCCGCGTCTTCGTGGAAAATGTCCCCTGGCTGGTCGAGAAGCTGCAGATCAAGGTTCTCCCTTGCGTTGTGTGCTTTATCGGCGGCGTTTCGAAAGACAGGTATGTTGACGATTCTGATTCTACCGACCCAAAAGGTTGGACGGGACTGATTGAAAACTTCATAGGCTCATCGGATTCGAAGAGCTTGGAAATGACGATGCTTTTACGACGGCGACGCTTGAGCTGCGACTAGCTCAGTCAGGTTGGTAACTGCTTTGAAGGCAAGGTCTTTCAACATCGAAAGCCTAGTTTCTGACGAGATGCCTTTCAGGCGTGATCGACTCTCGAGAAG
The DNA here is from genome assembly GCA_019632285.1 of Tulasnella sp. 332. Lineage (NCBI taxonomy): Eukaryota > Fungi > Basidiomycota > Agaricomycetes > Cantharellales > Tulasnellaceae > Tulasnella > Tulasnella sp. 332. The sequence continues at coordinate 75,449 of WSTV01000019.1, forward strand.
GGAAAGTCAACAAGCTCGCGAGCAAATACGCGAAACCTTCTATACGCGGCAGGGAAGTGGAGGACGAGGAAGATTGGCGAAGCGACGAGTGAATCCCGAAGAAGAATGGTCCCCACAATCACTCGTCCTGCACCTGTGTCCACGCAACTGAACTGTATAAATATCCAATTTCTATCCGGGAATATGACAATATCATGCAGAAGGACGAGAGCGCTTCGCCCCGGCCTTGTTCGCTCCCCTTTCGAGGTCGTTGTTATTCGGATCATCCATAGAATTGTCACGATATCGTTCGGGCGACAAGGATCGGATGAGTGGCGCCTGAATGTCCGCCTCTGCGTCCTCAAGAGCCCCCGTCGCATAATCGCCATCTTCAGCACTTGCACCGGGGGTGTTGCGGATCTCCTTCTCCGTGAGATGCCATGTGATCCTAGAGAGAAAAGTGGTTCAACAAACAAAAAAAACCACAAGATTTGACGCATGCCTGAAAGATGTTCTCGTACCATCCAGCGGCCACAGCGACTAGCATACCAGCGAGGATCGAAAGCCCGTTGATGATCTTTGCTGTGGTGTCCATCTCATCCCGCTGCGTACCATCCGAGAACACGGCGATGCGGGATCCAACCCATACGTGGATGAAAAGCTTGGCACAGTAGACTAGATGTCGAATGACGTTAGGCACGCTGGTCATTTGCCGGGTGGAGCGGCATGACCTACAGATGTTCGCAACCATGAATTGGCTGAACGTTACGGTCTCAATCGAAGCGAATAGGAGATTCGAGTATACCCTACCAGTAGAGGAGTTTGCGGGTGTTCAGCGTTACATTCACTGAGATACACCTTAAGGCACTCACCACGGAGGAATAGGGCTCAAGCGAATGAGGATGATGAGCGGTAGGCCGCGGGCTCGCTGCAGTGCATTATCATGATGGGTCTCGTGTATTCGGGCGGGGCGAAGGGCTGAAAGGACTTACGATGACGGTTTCCAGTGCCGCCCATTTCTTGTTAGATTGTGACCACGCCTTTATACGAGCATAGAAGGCCACTCGGAGGACAATGAAGCTCACTGCGGCACCAATCATAGCGCCTGCCGCCGCAACGAACCAGCCTTTAGGACCATAAGCGAAGCCGCACAGCGTGATGGTAGTTGACCAGCCAATGAGTGGAGGGAAGGAGGTAACAGCTTTATATATTCAGGGTAAGCATAATCGTTCATGACGTGCAAAGGACGGGGCTCACCAATAATTGAGATCAGGATGAGCCATCCGAAGCGTAGCTTAGCAATCGAGTGCGCCAGATCATAAACTGTTTGGCCGATGACCTTGGGACCGATCACCAGAAACATTGCTCCAACAGCAACATAGACCAGCATAAAAAACCAGACACAAAACTACGAAGATAGGAGCGTTCAATTCAAGATTGACGGGTAAAAGGCGGTGAGACTGAGGCTTGGAGCACGTTGCCTCACTTTGACCACGGGGGGTGACTTTTTGTATCGGACTGTAGCATCGTCGATGTATCTCTTGGCCATTGGTGGGAGGCTCGATAGCTCAAAGCGCCTTCGAGTCGCTGATGTTGCTGTTGGGTTAGACATCTCCGGTGTATGGTAGGGGAAGTGGGTAGAGTTGTGGAAACTCCGGTGTAGGAGGCCGGGTGGTGACATTGCGGGGAACCCTGTCGATCGGGCTTGACCGGATTATCTACTATTGCAGTTACTGCGCCCCAAGAGCCGCTCAGACGAGCTGTACTCTTGTACGCTCAAGCATGGCTTGGTCCGCTGGTGCTGCAGAGATCATATATGAAAAATAAATAGATATGTCTACATCTACACCATGCGAGGTCGACGTCATTTATGTTCCCCCTGTGAGATTCACGATATCAACTCCTGTCGCAGTCCAGATTGAAAGAATATTTGCCCTGTCGCCTACCACCACCAGCACATAGCCCTCAAAGCAGTAGATCTCAAGCCACCAGCCACAAACACACGTTCAACCGGGGATTGCTGAACGGAAGAAACCCCTATCGCACGGCACCTGAAAAAGGAAGCATCGAGGTCCTACTTCCCATGGCTGGCCACTCCGTTCTTGCCGCCGTTATCGGTTCAAATAAGAACAACATACAGAAGAGTCCTTCGTCTCAGTCACCTTCTCGTCACACAGACATGTTCCCCCCTACCGACCCCGACGACCCAACAGATCAGCCGTGGGCTGGACGGCGGTCCGCGCCAACGTCTCCAAAGGTACCCCTCCCTCCCGGTGGTGGTCGACAGGCGATACCGCAGGGCTCCGAGCAGCTCATGTCGAGGAATGATATCAAGGCTGCTCTGGACGCTGACAAGGGCAATACGGATAAGGAAGTTGTAAAGAAAAAAATGAAGTTGTGGGACCTCATCGCGTTGACGATCTCCATGGCTGGCGCGCAGGTGGCTTGGACGCTTGAACTTGGGTTCGTGAATCGAGCGTCTTACGAGCGAGATCGTTGCATTCTTATACCTCGTGCTGCACAGATATGGAACACCATTCCTACTGGATCTTGGACTATCTGAGGGGACGACGAGTCTAGTATGGCTGGCAGGGCCCATCAGCGGTCTCGTCGCACAGCCTCTAATCGGTCAGCGTACGAGTCAACGCTTCCTATATTATGCCATTAAAACTCCTCTCTCGCAACATCAGGTGCGATATCTGACTCTAGCACGTCAAAATACCGTCGTCGCTATTGGATTTTTACCTCAACACTCGTCCTCATAGTCTCCACCCTGGTCCTAGCTTATGCTAGAGCAATAGCTGGATTCTTAGTTGATCTCTTTGGGTCGAATGAAGGACGGTGGGACATCAGGTGGCAGAAGCAGGTGGGTTGGTATCACGAACGCTGATTGGAAACCCAATTGATTATTCTTCTGAATTCACCAGGCGCAAAATACCGCCATCGGCCTCGCCGTCGTGTGCTTCTACCTCCTTGACTTCGCGCTGAACGCCTTACAAGCCTCTCTACGGAACCTCCTCCTCGACATCACACCAGCCGAACAGCTCGGGAAAGCCAATGCATGGCATGGCCGAATGACTCACGCCGGAAATATTCTTGGTGGGTCGTCCGATCGCGTTATTGGAATCGAAAGTGACTCTGGCGCTGATCCATGGCTGCCAGGCTTCACCTTCGGGTTTATGAACTTGGCAGGGTGGAAGATTCTCCAGCCCCTTGGTGGCGATCAGTTCCGAAAAGTCTGCATCGTCTCTGTCATCATCGTGGTGTCGACCGTTTGGCTCACCTGTGTAACCCAACACGAGAAGGAGAGGCCGGTGGATGCGTTGAATCGGGAATCAAGGTATACTTGGTTTCATTCCAGGCTGTCCAAAAAAGTCAGCTAAGGGAATACTGGCATCTTCTAGCAGCTCAAAGGAGATCTTTGGCAACATCCAACGCGCAATATCTACCCTCCCGCGACCAGTTCGGAGAGTGTGTTACGTCCAAGTTTGCGCATTTATGGGATGGTTTCCATTCTTGTTTTACAGGTGTGTGTGAATCAGACCGTGGCATGGCTCACAAACCTTGCTCATACTTATTTCTTGTACAGCACGACTTGGATGGGCGAGGTCATGGCCTACGAGCAAGACTCAGATCCAAGCCCAGAGGTGGCCACTCGAGCCGGAGAGTTTGCGCTCCTTATCTACAGCATCGGTATGTGACGCTCCCTTGCTCATCCCCTCTCTTTCATCTTCACTGAGCATCATATACAGTCGCTGTTGTCGCTGGAACCGCCCTTCCATACCTCGCGGCCATGGATGAGCGTCTCCTTCGCAAGATCGATAAAGAGATTGAGGACGAACAAGAAGAGGTTGACGCGGAGATCACGAAGATCCGAGAGATGGTGCGAGAGTGGAAGGCTGAAGCAGCCCGCCAGGGTAAACCGCTGAAGCTGCCGACCATGCCGTTCATGCTGAGGAACATCTGGACGGCGGCCTTGGTATTGTTCGGCGTCATCATGATGTCGACGTTTTTCATTAGTACGGTCACACAGGTGGGTCGAGTGATGACCAGTCGTCATGGGAAGACCTGACCTGACTGGTACCATGGGACACAGGCAACGGTGGCGATCGCCTTGCTCGGTATATGCTGGGCCGTCGCATGTTGGGTGCCCTTCGCCATCATCATGCAGTTCCTACGTGAGATGGACGACAACGCGGCCTCGGAACGAAAGCAGCAAGCGCAAGCGGGGTATGGTTCTGGACCGAGCACCAATCATCGAGCGGTATCTGGCCCACGTGGCGGCGACAGGCCACTCCATGCTCGTGTAGCTTCAACCCCGGTGTTGGCGTGGAGGAGGCCGAGGGCCGACAGTAATCCGGTCGCTGCTGCTAATGAACGCACAGGGTTGATTAGAAGGCATTCGATGGTCGTGATGGACGATGCTTTGGAGGAGGATATGGGTCATGTGGGGACGAAGCCTGTGGCTGGCGGGACGATTCTCGGTATTCATAATCTGGCGATCGTGATACCGCAGTTCTTGGTGCGTTTCAGTCTTTCTTCAGCCTTCAAACGATATATCGAGGTTCATTTGTCAATTTGGTCCACGTCAGGTCGCACTCATCGCAAGTGCAATCTTCCGACTTGCTGACAAGGCTGCCCACACTGAGCTGCCGGGAGGACCAAGTGGGCCGACATATGTCTATTATGGCAAGAACGGTGTTTCATGGGTCCTGCGGTTTGGAGGGCTTTGCGCCTTTGTGAGTTATTCTCTCTCTTCACTATTTAATTCTTGTGCTTCAACCCAGTCTCGGCCCTCCACAACCACGACCTAGGTTGGCGCCGCCATCTCTCGTCGCGTCCCACCTACCAAGACCGAGAAGGAGATGCGCTGGCGGCTGGCGGAAATGCGAGAGGATTCGGCGGAAGGGTCGCCTTGAGAAGAAAATAAATCATAAAAGCGAAAATCATAGAAACAAGAGGCGACAACGACCTATATTTCATCGATTCCTTCTACGATACCCCAGTTTCTTTCCGGGGTCTCATCTCCAATGCTATCTTCATACACATGTTTTGTACATTTATACCAATCCCTTGTGCATATATAGATTGGATTATCTTTAAACGGACAGCCAGTTGTAAACTATTATTGGCTTTACAGTCGACCTCACGTTAAGTCATTGCCATATGGGCGCCCCGATATTAAATAAGGTATCTAGACGATGCTACGTGGACAGAGCATTGACCCGGTAGCCATCACGACGTCTTGAGTTTTCCATCTGTCCTCGCGGTAGATTTCCCTTTGGACCTTGCCCATCGCTCCAACATGCGCTGTTCGACTCCCTCTGCGGCCCACTTGTACAACCCATCGGCGAGCTCAAGGTTTTCCTTCTCTTGAAGGAAGATCTTGTGCATATCTTGTCCTGGAGCCATTGTCTGCATCGCGTTGGACGCTTGGCCGAAGGGTGAAGATGCGGGATCTTGTGACTTGTCGGCTGCGGCTGTTGTAAAAATTTGGTTAGACAGGGAGAAGGAGAAGGAGGGGAGGGGAGGGGAGTACGCTTACAGTTCTCGCCGCCAAGGATGAGGCTGAAGAGCCCATTCAAGCCGAAGAGGTTGAGGAAGTACCAGGATAGGGAGGACACCCATCGCACGTCCATATCTGGCGTTTCAATGCCGCGTTGGAGCATGGGCTTGAACCCTCTCGTCAGGGGGAACGGGAGTCTTACTACGTTAGTGTTGTCAATTAGCATCTTGAATTTTTTTTTTCAACTCTGTTTCAGGATACGTCAACGTACGTATGATGAACCCATGGAAGAAGAAGCTAATCCAACCCATGATGACCATCTGAGGAATATTCATGACCATCTGCTTCTTCATCCCTTCCATCATCCCTTCCATGGCTGAAGGGTCTGAGAGCGCGTTCATGGGGGACTGGGCCGGTGCGTTTGGATCACGGGGACCGTCTTTGAGGTAGACACCATTGGTGAAGCCGGTGGATAAGGATGAGGATATGGTGCGGTAGTAGGCGGGTGGAAGGGGGGAATGACGAGATGATTGACGTAGGATCTGGGCACGGAGGAGAGCGCGTCTGTTACAAAGGGTGAGACGAAGAATGACTGTGAGTGAGGCCGTACAGAGAATGAATTGATATCAGGCTCACTGTTCACGGATGACAGGCGCTGGCTGCTTCTTTGGCTGGGATTGAAGGAGGAGTGTTACATAGTGTCGTAACAAGCCGACCAGAATCTGTGTAGCGAGGGCTAAGCAATAAGTATTACGTCGGAATGCCGTGGGGCATGTCAATGAGCGTGCACCATAACGAAGGTGATTGGGAAGAGGACCCAATCCCGAATCTGGGGATCCAAGTACAGTCTGAAAGCAAGCCAGAAGCCATCCGTCAGTCATGGGATGCACCACATGGAGCCACGGCTAGACGCTCACGAAGCGACCATCTTTGCCAAGGGGAAGCAGGTTCAAGGAGAAAGGCAACGCGGGATGTGTATTCGGTTCAGGATCCAATTCACGGAAAATGTAGATAATTGCTTGGACAAGTGTACGATGTTGGGTCTGGCTTTTTGCGGTGGGTTATTTCCGAACTGACTGAGACTGCAGGCCGACCTCTTCTCCCATCACCCAGGACGCACTACCAACGAACCTTCACCCTCCACGCCTCCCACCCCCTCACTCTCTTTTTCTCTCAATCCCATCTCTCACCCAGACACTCATTCAACAACAAATCGTTAGTAGCATCTGGATATGTTCGCCAACCCAGAATTCTCTTTTCCTGGTAGAAAGAATGTACCACTATCTAACAACTCCAACGACATGGCAACCATCCCTCGCTCCCCCAGCCGCAACTCGATGCACGGAAGGCAGATCAGTGTCTCCTCCTCGGTCTCAGGAACTCGCGCCAACGGTAGTATCAGCAACGGCAACACAAACGCTACGGCCGGTTCGAGCTCAAGTTCGCGACCCGCGTCGGGCTCGCATCATCGTCGACGCTCCTCTGTCTCCTCTCGCAGAGAGTCTCGCGAGATGATGGGTATCAACATCGACGATTCCTCCGAAGATCATCATCCTCCTATCGGCAGCAATGGTGTAGATCAGCGACAGCGCGCACTCTGGGCCCTGGAGGGGAAGAAGCCTTCCTCGCCAGTCTTCCTCGGGTTTCAAAAGGTCGAGCTTCCCGAATGGCATACACCCAGCGACGAGAGGGATGGCTTTAACTGGTCACCTACGTCAACGTCGTCCCCATCATCTAGCTTGTCTCTTGGTGAGTTTATGGGCGCCATGTGTAACTTTGAGTTGTTAGTGCCCCATTGATTGACCGAACCGTCATTCATTTTACCCGTGCCTGGTATCCGCCGTCCGGTCTCCCTTCCATCTTCATTCAACAGGGTCCTCTTCTTCAATAAAGCACCATTCTCTCACATCCATTACGCCGATGAACGCTGGCGTTGGTGGCAACGCGTTCAACTTCTCACTCACCAACTCCCTTGCCAACAAACGCGATAGCTTTGGCAAGAACCTCATCTCCGCGTCGTCTTCTCTCAAGGCAGAGCTTCATACCTTACTAGAGGAGGATGAGGAAGAAGAAGAGGACGAGGACGATTCGAAGGAGGCAGACAACACGCCTTCTGTTGGGGAGAGCAAGCCAGAGTCCCCGGTGTACGTTCAGGAGCCCGAGAGCATGGAAGACGCGACTGGAGACGACAAAGACGACACCCCAGTTCAGCATTACGCGCCCGTTAGCCCTGTGACCACTGTCCCCGAGACGAGCCCGCAGCCTGCACCGCGCGTGATCACTCTATCGCCGTCAAGATCACTCCCGACGATGTGCAGTCCCTCCCGCTCCAAACCCGCCCTCCGCCCCCTCTCCCTTGTCGCTGCCCACCACCAACCCATCGCCACACCTACCATCTCACCTTCCCCGCGTCTCAAGTCTCTGACTCTTGCTACGATTTTACCGCTTCAAAATCACAATCAACAAAATACAAACACAAACAGTAACGTGACGACGATGCCTTCAATAACGATGAACGCCGGACGACGGAACTCCTCTTCCCCACTCGCAATGAACGGCGCAGTGGCACCCTTAACCCCTTCCCCTTCCCCAAACTACAACAACACCACGACCACCGAGAGGCAATTACGGCGGCGGAGTAGCATCGGCTACCGGCGAGGATCATCGAGCTCATCGTTGTCGAACCCCAAGACCAACGATATCACCACGCCATCTCGACGGAGCAGCAAGCGCCAATCCATTCCTATCACACCAAGTCTCAACCCATCATCAGTCACACGGTCCATAACCCCGACCACTCCCTCGGATTCGTACAGTTCTTCCCGTGCGAGTAGCGAGTTTTTTCATACACAGGCTGTGTCGTCTCTTCTAGGACGGATCGCGTCACTTGAGGAGGCTCTGCAAACTGCTGCCACCACTCCTGCTGTTTCGAAACACGGGTCGTTTCCTCTCACACCTCAAAGCTCGCATGAGTCGTCGCCCTTGGCTGACCGGATGTCGCCTTGCAACCATGAACCCGTCGATGAGCTAATTTCGTGCATCGCCGACTTGAAGAGCGAACGCGACGAGTTGACAAACGATATCTCGGGATGGAGGACGCGGTGTAACGACCTTGAGCGGTCCTGCGACGTCTTCGGACGAAGGCTCGCTGAGGAGCGGAAGGAGCTCTGGCTTCTACAAGACCGTATCACCGTGCTCGAAGCTGAGGTGCAAGGCGAGCGCCTGTTGCGGACGAAGCTAGAAGCTGATATGACTGCCGAGAAGACTACGACAGATGTAGAGAGGCAGACCAAGATGGCCTTGGAGAAGTCTATAAATGAAGAGCGAGCAGAGTGGGTCCGCGAGGAGATGAGTTTCGAGGGCCAGAGGTTGAAGTGGGCTAAGGAGCGGAGAGGATGGGAGATGGAGAGAGAGCTTCAGGCTGGAGAGAGACGATTGGTGGAGGACATGGTCGCAAGGAAGGACGCGATGATCAAGACGCTGGAGCGGAAGTTGCAAGAAGCTGAGAGGATGCGGACGAACTACAGTGATACGAGTCTTACCCCGAAGGCGAAGGGACCTTGGAATGGCGCCACCACTAGCACCGCCACCGTTTCCAGTAAAGGATTCGCGTTCCCACCGCTTTCGCCCTTCCATACACCCAACTCGGATGGACAAGAGATAGAGCACGTTCCACAGTCTCCGTCGGTGGCTGAGTCGCCCTCGCAGCCGTCTTCGCCGTCGGCTCCGTTCACGCCAAAGCAAGGTCCTGGAAGTCTCAACACCGGGTTCAAGTTTGGCGGTGGCATGCCCAAATCCGCGTTCTCCCCGTGCACCCCTGAGGCGGTCAAGACCCCAATGTCATCGGTTCAAAGACCAAAAGTCTCATCGCCCACTTCCGACAAGGGCTTTGCTCTAGATGCTGTGGTCGAGGAGGAGGAGGATGTGGAAGAAGAAGAGGAAGATTGTTTACAGAACTATGAGGATGAAGAGGATGGTGACGCGTCTTTCAGTTGCCATGGCTCGGATGATCTTAGCAGTAGTGACGACCAGCATACAAACGGCAACGCGACCTACACGGTCCCAGCTCTCGACATGACCGATGTTTCCCCAGCGGCACCAACAGTACCTCAACAGACTCATCCTAATCCCGCGATGACTCCGATCCCTCAACAACAGCAACAGCCCGTGCATTCCCACCGGCGTTCCGTCTCAACGATCCAGAAGTGGAGATTCCCTTCGACCATGTCTCGTCGCGAGAACAACGGTCTGAACGCCAAGCCTGTGGATCCGTTCTTCGCGTGCCTCGAATCTGAGGAGGAGAATGCGATGAGGAGGATCGGTGTTGTTGGGAAGCAGATGAAGGTCAAGGAGCACAAGAAGCTGCCGAGCGGGTGCCCTGCGTTCTGGTTAGACTGTGATGACACCGAGACCGTGCTCGTATCGTCCGCGCTACCGTTACCCAGTCCGGCGACCACGGAAGAGGAAGATAATATCTCAGAGTTCACTATTAACACGCCAGCTGCCACGACGGACAGCGAGTGTGATGTTCAAGATCTACCGCCGAGAAAGTCTGACTCGTCTACTCCGCCTATGCCATTCCCGATCGTCGCACGACCTGTGGCTGATTCTACGTCTAGTACTATCCAGTCCCCGGCACCGGCTGTCGCCCCCATCAGTTGGACTGCGGCTTCCAGGGTGTCATTGGCCCGACCTCCCCAGGCTGCTCCGCCGAACAGGTCTCGAGTTGTCCCTGCGCCGACTTTTATCCCTCCGCAGTCCAACGGCGTTGGCTCGCCAGTACGGTCTCTGGTGAGGAGTCTCCCGCCTACTGCATCACCTGTCATGGTTGTGCCGCCAACCGTGCACGTGGGTGGGATAGGTAGCCCGGGCACTTCTCCTGATTCTGTAACGCGAGTCATACCTGGTTCCTACAACACTGCGCCGCCGACCATCAACATTGCGTCCCCGACGTTTCCAGTCGCCTTCATCGCTCCTGCTGTATCCTTCACATCCCGCTTTCAGACCCTCTCAAACATGATCCTCTGGCCCACCAAAGTCTCGCCCCCCGCTCCTAGTGCTCGTTGCTCGATATTAACCTTAGAGGACGACAGTGACAGCAGTACTACCGTCACGCAGCAGCATACGCCCAACGCCTCTTTTGCATCGTCCTCGTCCTCCTCGCCGGCGAAGTCGATGGCGACAGGCAAGTCGAGCTCTGTCAAGCCGAAGCTTGTTGATCCGAGCGTGATGCGCGAGCGTCTAAGGGCTCAGCTCGAGAAAGACGGGAAGTTGGGCATCGGCTTAGTCTCAAGTGTTGGTCTAACGGAGACAAGGCCGTGTGGGAACTGTTATGCGACCAACGTGGTTGAACTATGACTACCCCATCCTATTGAGGTATGATATTTGTACAAGCATTGGACGCGCTTGAAAGCAAAACCTGACTGTTCTGCTGTGTCTCGTAGTCCCAAATCCCCGCATCCTCTTCATTCACGCTCTACTCACGACCGGAAAGGCTCCCCTCAATCAAACCACATACATCCCTGTCACCATGCACCACCTAGACCTGGAATCCTATCCGTCCCCAACCCCTTGCGTTCACGAATCCTTTCCACTCTTCTCTTTTCTGTGATGTTGTTTATTCCCTGACTCGGCTTGATGCTCGTCTCCTTGTCTCACACTTGCTTTCCCATCAAACGTGACTTATTATCTGCTTTTGATCTGCATCATGGACTCGTCTGCCTGCTGCATTTCCTTCTGACGTTGTGAATCATTGATCTTGGAGTGCTTCTCTCTGTTTTTATGTATCATTTCCGCATTTCCAATCTCCTCTCTTCCCATTTGTCAGACTAACCGAAACCAATATTTATCTTCATTTGTGCCGTCCCCTCGTCCGCTTGAGCACGAGTGTCCTGCCAAATTCCTTGAGGGCACGTGCCTTTCTTAATGGATTGGTTATCCCCGCCAAGCCCCAGTGGAGCATGGACGAGAAGAATATGCGATTATGGGCATGGCCCACATGAAGACTTTAACCGAGTTTATACTTAGCCAATGGTGACAGCAAATGCAAAGACGGGGTGTCGGGTCACGGTCCGTTCATCTGGACTGCACCGACGACATTCTTCCGCTACCAAGGCACACGTTGAGTTTCTCCTTTCAGCCACTTTGACAACCGTCAATCGCTTCCTTATCACGTTAAGACATCGCGACTGCCGCTCGAGTTATCCACCATGGCGGAACGAACAAGGATCTTGATTGGTCAGTCCCTCACATCGGACTTTGAAACGATCGCACTGATGCACCGTTCTCGCAGTCGGCGCCGGTGCTATAGGTTGTTTTTACGGCTCGAGGTTGCATAACCCTGGTCAAAATGTATTCGTCTCTCTCGTCTGTCGATCCAACTTCAAAGCCATCTCCTCCGTCAAGGGCGTTCAAATGATGACACACTCTTTCGGGGACTACTTTTTCGAGCCCGAGTTCGTGTATCCTTCCATCGACGCGGCGGCCTCTGACAAGGACATCAAGTGGAACTATGTCGTTGTCGCGACCAAGGCCTTACCTGATGTGTCAGACGACTCCGGTCAATTGGAGAGTCTGAGGAAAGGACTGGAAACAGAGGACGGCGGTTGGTGCCTCGTCCTCGTCCAGAATGGGGTTGGCGTGGAAGAGCCGTATCGGAGACGATTCGGAGAGGGCCTGAAAATCCTGACGGCGGTGACGGTTGCGAATGCAGAACAGATCCAAAACGGAGTCGTGAAGCAAAACCGATGGACCAGGATCAGTCGTACGTCTTTCTCTCCGATCCGATTACCTCATGATGAGCTTCCTCTCAAAAGTCTCACCTATCTCTCAGTGGGACCATATACGGACGGCTTGGGGGATGACCTCTCGGCCATCCAAGCTGGAAAACAACTCACGTCCAACTTCGTCCGCCTGCTGAAGCAGGGTGGGATCAAGGACGCAGAGGAGCATACAGAGCGTGAGATGCAGACGCTCCGCTGGCACAAGATAGCAGTAAGATCCAGTCATAAACTTCATTTTGTGGTCCCTAAAAACCTTTTCTACTTCCAGATCAATGCCGCGATGAACCCCTCAGCAGTCCTATCCAGTGGCGCACCTAATGCGGACATGGCCTCCGACCCGGAGCTCCGCGTTCACCTCCGTGAATGCATGTTGGAAGTCTTTCGTGCAGCGGAAGCCGTTCTCGGGTTAAAGCGTGGAGCGTTCCCTCCTAAAGGAATGGCCACACCAGAGGCGATATTGAAAAGTACGGAGAGAAACACGGGAGGTAGGCCGAGCATGTTGGGCGACTGGGAGCGAGGGAGCCGGATGGAATTAGAGGTAGTCTGAGGTATCCCTTGCTGCAACCTCGGCGCTGATGATATTCGAATCTAGGTGATCCTTGGTAATCCGATCAGGGCCGCGAAGGCCAAAGGGGCAGATATGCCACGCTTGCAGGCTATGTATGCTGTGAGTGGGGCGCTGAAGACTCTCAAATCGAGGATACAGCTTAGTTTTGTCTACCACAGCTGTTGAAGATGGCACAAAAACGTCGAGACGATGCGTCCAGCACAAAGACGCAGTTGACATCAGGCGGCAGGGACTCGTCTGCAAAACTTTAACCTGTTGTTGTTATTCGGACAATTCAATGATCAAAAATATAGTGTACATCCTAAACGATGCTAACAGTTTACTTGCCCCAGCCAACTGTGTTCATCCTCCGGGATGCGAGCTGCGCTAGCTGTATTATCCAACGTGCATTCTGTTTACACCCGCTCAAATTGCATCCCACGTCCTGCTACAAATGGATGCGCATAATGACTAAAGCGGCACCAACGCACTCAATACAGCCCAAGCATTCACAGCCAATGACCCACACCCGCGAAGAAAGCCAGCGATGATGTTCTGGCCGAGCTCGATGACAGCTGTCAACGCCCCCTTCCTGAGCACACGCTTGAGAACTGTCTTGGCCTTGAGCTTAGCGATCAGTCCGGCCACGACAGTAGCCATCTGACA